>JAPQNM010000040.1:15050336-15057836 GCA_029783475.1 Metacarcinus magister | reverse complement strand
TTATAGCTGTTGTTTGTAGGTTACTCTGGAATCTATATCTTTATGTTAGCCAGGATTTCATTAGTGTATCAAACGAGAAATCATAATACACATGTCAAGGTTATCTATCAGTTTGCATAATACTTTGATTAATCTCCTTTCTTCCTGTGTAAATATTCCTCAAGATATTAATAATAGGGAAAGAATAACATATTAGCCAATCATTTTTTCCTCAGCTATTTTGTGCAGATCTTGAACTGAAAAATTTGTGTTGAAGGTCATGCTTGTCTGAATGCCTCTACATGATATACTTTTTTTAGCTGAGGAAGTGTTGACTGCACGAGGCATAAAAAGCAAGTGTATGTGTGAACTGTATGATATAATGAACATCTCTGATTGTGTATATTAGTGAAAATTTGTGTATCTTACCTTGATGCACTAAGGACTATTACCTGCTGTCATCAAGGTGTGTAAACGTTGAGTATGTTAATGCACAGTTTGCTTCTAATACTGGACGAAAAGGTTAACATACAGTCGGTCGTGTTGTGTTTTATACCTTATAAAAAAAGAATAGCTAGAAGAATTAGATGCTCACATGCACGTATATTGTCATAATGCAATCCGATCCCCATAGACATGTTTGCCATCTTATATTTCACGTCATTCTACCATTCAGTGAACAGTTAATAAACCTGAAAAAGTGTTTGTTTAACTCGTGAAGACTTATGTAAAAAAAATAACAATAGATAAATAAATAAATAAATAGAATAGGATTTGCTTATGTTCACACACATCCTGACGTCTTAGCTGTCCTACGTTTTCTTCCTAACGAATCAAAACTATATAATAAGTTCAACCGAATTGTTAGATAATATATAAACATAAGTTGTAAGAGGATGTGTAAAGGACAAAACCAACATTTGAAATCGTAATAAACTTCAGAATCTTACTTTTGACATATAAATGTAATAGTTTTCATCCACTTTTCCTTCGTGTTAGTAAGTAGGAAGAAAACATTAAATTATAAGTGGGAGGGAGTAGACTATTAGAGTAATCCTCGGCAGGTGTTTGAAGTAACCGAGCAGCATGTTAAGTAAGGAGGGAGTTGAGGACGGTTTGGGGGGGTGGGGGTGTGTGTGACTTGTGAAGACTTACGAAGAGCAAAGGTAAGTCAGGGTCGGCTCAGACTCCAGCAAGGTGTGAACCAATCATGAAAACACTAACGACGAGTGTATGCCATTGAGTCCGACGCGTAGTGGTGGTAGTAGTAGTAGTAGTAGCTAGTAGTTGTTGTAGTAGTTGTAGTAGTAGTCGTAGTTTTTGTAGTAGCTAGGTAGTTGTTGTAGTAGTTGTAGTAGTTGTAGTAGTAGTAGTAGTAGTAGTAGTAGTAGTAGTAGTAGTAGTAGTAGTAGTAGTAGTAGTAGTAGTAGTAGTAGTAGTAGTTAGTAGTAGTAGTAGTAGTAGTAGTAGTAGTAGTAGTAGTAGTAGTAGTAGTAGTAGGAAAGTGAATGAAGAGAGATATGAACGTTCTGTCTTGACATACTGAGCTTTAACTTGTAATAAATGATGGTAATTAATTAACCTTTTATTTCTTAAGGTCCAGTTAGTTCGCCTTTATTTTTCAATTTATGTAAAAAGGTACTGACCACAACTTTAAAACAACACTTAGGAAAAACATTATTTAATCATTGCTTCCTAAATACTCCAACAAGGCTATGACTAATTTAGTTCTTGATTCTCCTGTTTTAAAGGAGTTCAACTCATGGAAAGATGGAGAAATAAAATAAAACAGAGTGCTCCAGACCTTACATAATATATATATATATATATATATATATATATATATATATATATATATATATATATATATATATAATGTAATATAATATAATATGATATAATATTATATAGTATGATATAATATAATGTAATATGATATATTATATAGTATAATATAATATAATATAATATAATATAATATAATATGATATGATATAATGTATAAAGACGCCTATAAAAGGTGTACTTGTATAAAGTTTGTTGGAAGTCGATGACCTGATTGAGGCAAACGGATGCGTTTCAAGGATCAGTCCGCTGTATATTTTGTGTATCCGGAGTCCATTACCGAGGGTACTATTTTCTGATAAAAAAGACGTGGGGGGGGCGGGGGGAGGGACAGGACTGGGAGGTGAATGGGGGAGGAAGGGAAAGAAAAGAAGGGAAGAGAGAACATTAAAAAAAGAAGACCAAGTAAGGAGAGCAAGGATTAGTGAAGACTGACTACGAATGGAAAGAAGACTTGGAATAAAAAAACAAAAAACGAAAAAGAATAAAATGAGTATAAGAAACCAATGAGTTCACCTTTGATGAGTAGATGATCAGTGATGGTCAAGTACTTTCATGCGACAACAAATAACACAGAGTACGTATACACCTTTATGTATAGTATTATATTTAGGAAACAATGAAGAAAAACAAAACTCGTATGGTTAACTGAAGTAAAATTTGAATGTTCCACTTTGTCTACTTTTTGTAATCGTTGCAAAACAATCTTGGTTCACTGCAAGGTAATGTTGAATGAAGAGAATACAAAATGACTGCACTTGTAAAAAACCTCACGAGCAGAATCTATAGTTTTCCTTCATACCAGAAAAATTATACACCACCCTATGGAAGGAACAGAGGCATGAAGAATAATGGATAAAAAGGCATATCCAACCCTGAAGATAAGGGGCGCTGCATAACGTTTGAATTACTACATATAATCATTTATTAATTAATTACATAACTGCGTGACTCCTCTAAAGCTAGAAACAAAAACATAAATTCATTACGAAGAAAATATAAAGATAACTTTTCTCTCTCTTCCCTATATACCAGCAACAATTCTAAGTCTTCTGTCGTTTTATAACTACTGTCCACGGCTTACCATGAAAGACGTTTTGAGGAGGAGGAGGAGGAGGAGGAGGAGGAGGAGGAGGAGGAGGAGGAGCAGCAGCAGCAGCAGCAGAAGAAGAAGAAGAAGAAGAAGAAGAAGAAGAAGAAGAAGAAGAAGAAGAAGAAGAAGACTGCCACGTGCCACACCACTTTCTTCCCAAGTTTACGTTTGAGAGATTACTGTTCATAGTTTCAGGAATGTAAGGTAGACACAGTGGAAGCTCAAAGCCTTACAAGGGCATAGTACCTGCCATAGCCTAAAAGTGCCTAGGGACAAACAAATGTTGGTCTCCTTGAATCCCTACAAACCAACTCTATCCCAAGAAAAGATGGGAATCCCGCTGACCGACACTTTACTTATACAATTGCTAAGATGAAATTTTGTTTTTAGCTCAAGCCATATAAGTGACAGGATTGTAAAAATTGGGTTTAGTCTTTATCCTGTCTTTGAGGGATACCTTATGTTACTGTCACTCCATCCACTTATGTATATCTTTGTTAGTGGTGAAGGGAAGGATGGGGGTGAAGGGGATGGGCACAGAATACACACACATGTAGAGAGAGAGAGAGAGAGAGAGAGAGAGAGAGAGAGAGAGAGAGAGAGAGAGAGAGAGAGAGAGAGAGAGAGAGAGAAAAAAAAAATAACATTATTCAATTGATGACACCACCTTGCATTTTTCAACGTCGTACAACAGACGCCCAACCCAACAAAAATTAAATGACTCAAGGCGAGATGCTATAGGACGCTTAACTTCTGATCTTTCACTTGTTTCTGATTGGGGCAGAGCAAACCTTGTTTCTGTTCAATGCCTCAAAAACTCAATTTCTACAACTATCTACTCGACATACTTTCCAGATAACTTTCCCTCTTCTCATGACACTCAACTTCCCCTCTCCTCCACATTAAACACACTCGGTCTATCCTTTGCTAAAAATCTAAACTGGCAATTTCATATCTCTACTCTTGCTAAATCAGCTTCCTATGGCGTCTACGTCCATTTTTCTCTCCCTCCCAGAGAGAGAGAGAGAGAGAGAGAGAGAGAGAGAGGAGAGAGAGAGAGAGAGAGAGAGAGAGAGGAGATGAGAGAGAGGAGAGAGAGAGAGAGGAGAGAGAGAGGAGAGAGAGAGAGAGAGAGAGAGAGAGAGAGAGAGAGTGATGGGAGAGTTACTAAATGACTTAACACCTGACTAGTCTCACCAAAGCTTAGTGCAAGTTTAGGTAATTGCTTTGTGTTGTGTTCTTTTTATCATCTCGTTGTACAATCTAGAGTCCTCACGTGTAAGACTAAACTGACTTATTAATTTGAAAACCTTGCATCCACTTCAAACTAAATTCACTAATTGATGGAGACAGTTTTTCATCTCGTGACACTAAAATCTTGAACCCTTGACACGTGCTCTGACTTATCAATACTTTTATTTCAATAGACTGATAAATATTGACCTCGCTTGTCACGTATTATCTGATCACCTTTACTGATACTACAACCGGGGAGTCGCGTTCGGAGTGGCGAGGTGCGGTGAGGCCAAGTTGAAGCCACAGTCCAGTACACACATCCGGAGAAGGGAGACTGAACCAATCCCGTGGCTCGCTGGTCCATTATATGCCCTCAGGGACCACCAAACTGCGGCCGCCCGAAAAACTAATTTCATGCTGAGGAACCCAACGCACTTTCTTTCAACTTTCAACAACTCGTTCACGTCAAGCATCAAAGTTGAAGACCTCACGTGGATGCAGCCCTTCCAGTGGCCTGTATGGTGCCTGGCTGTGAGGACGGAAACTGTAGCCGGCACAACCAGCTCTTCCGTCCCTCTGGAGGCAAACCGCATAACTATGAGTGCTCGCAAGATGCCCGCGGGACACTTGGCGGTATAACATTTGTGCTCCTACTGTGTTGAAGAATAAGGAACGATTCATAAAACAAAGAGGAGGTAGCTTGCTTCTTGGGATTTGATGACACCCACCGAGGGGGTCTTATCCCCTGCACCATCTTAACGCTTCTCGACTTTAAGGATACCGGACAAAAGGGCGCCTTACCACAACGCCAATGGGTGGGTTAGTTCCTGCCACCTCCGCCAGAGCTCCACTCACACCCGCTCGTTTTCAGTGTGGCCGCTAGAGGGCTAAATGAGGGCTTTAGCCGCGAAATTACTTGGAGGTTTTGCTCACAGTTAACACTAAGCGCCTGGAAGAGACACGCCGCCTCTCACACTGATGGAGGGAGGAACTCAGGGGGCGAGAGAGAGAGAGAGAGAGAGAGAGAGAGAGAGAGAGAGAGAGAGAGAGAGAGAGAGAGAGAGAGAGAGAGAGAGGAGAGAAGGTGGGGGGGGGGTTGTATTTGGTCTCATGGGAGGGTTGAAGAGAGGTGGGAAGATAACGAGTATAAGGAAGTCCAATATACATTTCCCTTTAGAATGGGAATGAACATACTAAGACTAATAAACATTTGTTAACGGTAATAAACTATGTGTTAGAACCTCTCTAGAGAACGGGATTTATTGGAGAAGGTGTGTGAAGTATGGTAGGCGGTGCAGTAGTAGTAGTAGTAGTAGTAGTAGTAGTAGTAGTAGTAGTAGTAGTAGAGGAGTAAAGGTAGCTACTCCTGTACTGTAATAATGTGTGTGTGTGTGTGTGTGTGTGTGTGTGTGTGTGTGTGTGTGTGTGTGTGTGTGTGTGTGTGTGTGTGTGTGTGTGTGTAGGTACGTAAAGGGTAGTGAGCGGTGCAGTAGTATAGAAGGTAAGAACTCCTTTACTATAATTAAGGGTGTGTGTTTGAACGTTAACCACCCACCCCACCCCACCACCACCACCACCACCACCACCACCACCACCACCACCACCACCACCACCACCGAGGCATCGCTACATGACCCTCGTTGCTTAAATTTCTCTAAACAACACTGTAGACGAAATGGAAAATGGAACGTGAAATTGATATAAACCAAAAAAAAATAAATAAATAAATAAATAAAATAAACACAATTACGGGAAAGAAATCACAGCATAGATGCAAAGAAAGAAAAGAATATACAAACAAAACTGACATATAGAAGAAGAAGAAAAAAACACTGATACAGAATACAGACAAGTGCTATGGTGTGGTATGGTAAGGTATGGTATGGTATGGTATGGTATGGTATGGTATGGTGTAGTATGGTGTTGTATGGTATGAACACATAGGAACACATAGGAAGAACAAACAGCAACAGGCCTGCTGGCCCTTACGAGGCTGTTTGTGAGTACACTATCTAGTCTAGAGTGAAGGATACAGGATAGTAAGGGTGAAGGCTTCTCCCCCCACCCATGGCTGGCAGGGAAAGGAAGGCCAACCAAGACCAGACTGTCACTACTGTCACTACCACTACTGCTACCACTACTTCCTGGCAAGCGATGTCAGGCCACTCGCGACGTCTTTTGAATCGACATTTCGTAAGTTAGGTACATCAGGATGAACTTACTCAAAGTTTGCTACGTTAACGGATAGTATTTTAGTTGTGGATTGGCTTCTAAATATTTGTCAAGTCTATTTTTGAACGTAGTAATTGTTTTACTGTCGACGACATTGGCGGGCAGGGAGTTCCAAACGTTAACGATCCGATTGAAAAAGAAGTGCTTGGCTTTGTTTGATGTGAATCTTTTACCAGTAATCTTAAAAGAATGATGTCTTCTTGTTATATTTGATCAATCAAAAGTAATGTAATCTTCTGTATTGATATTATCGAATCCTTTGATTATCTTGAACATTTCAATGAAATCCCCTCGCATCCTTCGTTTCGGTGGTAATGGCAGGTTAAACATAACTTATTGCCAGTATTAACCCTTACACTGCCGAGGTCTTTTCTAAGTGTTCGATTTATAGATTTAAAAAAAAATTATGATTATATTCAAATTTTTCTTATTAATGATAAAAATAAATATTAATGATAAAAATAAATAATAATGATAAAAATAAATAATAATGATAAAAATAAATATTAAAGATAAAAATAAATATTAATGATAAAAATAAATATTAATGATAAAAATAAATATCAATGATAAAAATAAATATTAATGATAAAAATAAATAATAATGATAAAAATAAATATTAATGATAAAAATAAATATTAATGATAAAAATAAATAATAATGATAAAAATAAATAATAATGATAAAAATAAATATTAATGATAAAAATAAATATTAATGATAAAAATAAATATTAATGATACAAATAAATATCAATGATAAAAATAAATATCGATGATAAAAATAAATCAATGATAAAAATAAATATCATGATAAAATAAATATCAATGATAAAAATAAATATCAATGATAAAAATAAATATAATGATAAAAATAAATAATGATAAAAATAAATATTAATGATAAAAATAAATATTAATGATAAAAATAAATATTAATGATAAAAATAAATAATAATGATAAAAATAAATAATAATGATAAAAATAAATAATAATGATACAAATAAATAATAATGATACAAAATAAATATTAATGATAAAAATAAATATTAATGATAAAAATAAATATTAATGATGAAAATAAATATTAATGATAAAAATAAATATTAATGAT
>JAPQNM010000040.1:15020336-15047836 GCA_029783475.1 Metacarcinus magister | reverse complement strand
AATAAATATTAATGATAAAAATATATATTAATGATAAAAATAAATATTAATGATAAAAATAAATATTAATGATAAAAATAAATATTAATGATAAAAATAAATATTAATGATAGAAATAAATATTAATGATAAAAATAAATATTAATGATAAAAATATATATTAATGATAAAAATAAATATTAATGATAAAAATATATATTAATGATAAAAATATATATTAATGATAAAAATAAATATTAATGATAAAAAATAAATATTAATGATAGAAATAAATATTAATGATAAAAATAAATATTAATGATAAAAATATATATTAATGATAAAAATAAATATTAATGATAAAAATATATATTAATGATAAAAATATATATTAATGATAAAAATAAATATTAATGATAAAAAATAAATATTAATGATAAAAATAAATATTAATGATAAAAATAATTATTAATGATAAAAATAAATATTAATGATAAAAATATATATTAATGATAAAAATATATATTAATGATAAAAATAAATATTAATGATAAAAATATATATTAATGATAAAAATATATATTAATGATAAAAATAAATATTAATGATAAAAATATATATTAATGATAAAAATATATATTAATGATAAAAATAAATATTAATGATAAAAATATATATTAATGATAAAAATAAATATTAATGATAAAAATAAATATTAATGATAAAAATAAATATTAATGATAAAAATATATATTAATGATAAAAATATATATTAATGATAAAAATATATATTAATGATAAAAATATATATTAATGATACAAATAAATATTAATGATAAAAATATATATTAATGATAAAAATATATATTAATGATACAAATGTATATTAATGATAAAAATAAATATTAATGATAAAAATATATATTAATGATAAAAATAAATATTAATGATAAAAATATATATTAATGATAAAAATATATATTAATGATAAAAATATATATTAATGATAAAAATAAATATTAATGATAAAAATAAATAATAATGATAAAAATAAATATTGATGATAAAAATAAATATTAATGATAAAAATATATATTAATGATAAAAATAAATAATAATGATAAAAATAAATATTAATGATAAAAATATATATTAATGATACAAATATATATTAATGATAAAAATATATATTAATGATAAAAATATATATTAATGATAAAAATATATATTAATGATAAAAAATAAATATTAATGATAAAAATAAATATTAATGATAAAAATAAATATTAATGATAAAAATATATATTAATGATAAAAATATATATTAATGATAAAAATAAATATTAATGATAAAAATAAATATTAATGATGAAAATAAATAATAATGATAAAAATAAATATTAATGATAAAAATATATATTAATGATAAAAATATATATTAATGATAAAAATATATATTATTGATAAAAATATATATTAATGATAAAAATATATATTAATGATAAAAATATATATTAATGATAAAAATATATAATAATGATAAAAATATATATTAATGATAAAAATATATATTAATGATAAAAATATATATTAACCATAAAAAATAAATATTAATGATAAAAATAAATATTAATGATAAAAATAAATATTAATGATAAAAATAAATATTAATGATAAAAATATATATTAATGATAAAAATATATATTAATGATAAAAATAAATATTAATGATAAAAATAAATATTAATGATAAAAATATATATTAATGATAAAAATAAATATTAATGATAAAAATATATATTAATGATAAAAATATATATTAATGATAAAAATAAATATTAATGATAAAAATAAATATTAATGATAAAAATATATATTAATGATAAAAATATATATTAATGATAAAAAATAAATATTAATGATAAAAATAAATATTAATGATAAAAATATATATTAATGATAAAAATAAATATTAATGATAAAAATATATATTAATGATAAAAATATATATTATTGATAAAAATATATATTAATGATAAAAATATATATTAATGATAAAAATATATATTAATGATAAAAATATATATTAATGATAAAAATAAATATTAATGATAAAAATAAATATTAATGATAAAAAATATATATTAATGATAAAAATATATATTAATGATAAAAATAAATATTAATGATAAAAATATATATTAATGATAAAAATATATATTAATGATAAAAATAAATATTAATGATAAAAATAAATATTAATGATAAAAATAAATATTAATGATAAAAATAAATATTAATGATAAAAATAAATATTAATGATAAAAATAAATATTAATGATAAAAATAAATATTGGCGCTAATTGGTCCACTGAAGACTATTTAAGAAGGAAGACACAAAGGAGGAGGAGGAGGAGGAGGAGGGGGAGGAGGGGGAGAATATTATGATTTTGCTGTAGGAGTTTGGAGAGAGGGAGAGAGAGAGAGAGAGAGAGAGAGAGAGAGAGAGAGAGAGAGAGAGAGAGAGAGAGAGAGAGAGAGAGAGAGAGAGAGAGAGAGAGAGAGAAAGAGCGCGATAGAGATAGAGAGAATAAATAGTTTTAGGCGTATCACACATGCGTATATAGTGTTTAATATTATAGTAATGATGAAACTGAGTCCAGATTCGTGTTCAGTTTGACTGAAAACCTTTAGGTACAAATTTTCATGAAATTCTGAGGTGTGGAAATTTTTCACGAAATTTTAAAGGGTGTCACCTTAGAATTTTTTCATGAAATCATGTTTTTCAAAATAACTCGAAAAGTATGAGGTTTACGTAAAAAACAATCGTAATAGTAAATATAGAGCAGGAGACGCCCGTTCCTTTGAGCTTTACTAGAATGTAATTGGAATGTAAGTAATGGAGATATTGATATATTTGTATTTTACACGAAACTTCTACTTAATTACATTTTTCTCCTAAACCAAAAGAGTAATTTACAAACGGATGACACCATCAGATAGAACTTTTCAAGCTGAACAACTTTGTTTCAATACATCTTTGTTGTAGGACTAATACTTTACTTGTAAAATGACTAAACTATTTTGGACTCAAATTCTGGTGGAAATCTTCGGGCCAAAAATTTCACGAATCCATTTTCATCACAAATCCACGAAAACTTATTTTGAAGTTAAAGGTTTTGAAATTAATAATAATACATGTTAAGGAAGTGTTGCTGTTGGAGTAAATAAATATTAATAATTATAATAATAAATATTAATGATAAAAATAAATATTAATGATAAAAATATATATCAATGATAAAAATATATATTAATGATAAAAATATATATTAATGATAAAAATAAATATTAATGATAAAAATAAATATTAATGATAAAAATAAATATTAATGATAAAAATATATATTAATGATAAAAATATATATTAATGATAAAAATATATATTAATGATAAAAATAAATATTAATGATAAAAATAAATATTAATGATAAAAATAAATATTAATGATAAAAATAAATATTAATGATAAAAATAAATATTAATGATAAAAAATAAATATTAATGATAAAAATAAATATTAATGATAAAAATAAATATTAATGATAAAAATAAATATTAATGATAAAAATAAATATTAATGATAAAAATACTGTATGGTATGGTATGGTATGGTATGGTATGGTATGTTATGGTATGGTATGGTGTACTGCTATGCTATGCTATGTTATGATATGGTGTGGTGTGGTGTGGTGTACTAGATCTGTGGGTGTAAAGAGGCTCACTGTACGTAATCAAGAAGGGATAACCTCACCACCACCACCACCACCACCACGCCCACCACCACCACCACCACCACCGCCACCACCACCACCACCACCACCACCACCACCACCACCACCACCACCACCACCACCACGCCCACCACCACCACCACGCCCACGCCATCACCTCTTCATTAAGATGCCATTAGTAGGGCCAGCTACGCGGAACGAAACTTGGAGGAGGAGGAGGAGGAGGAGGAGGAGGAGAAGTAGAAGGAGGAGGAGGAGAAGGAGGAGGAGGAGGAGGGGGGGAGGAGGCACAAATAATAGCAGTAGTGATAGAAAAATAGCAAAAAATCAAGTTAGATAATCATATATGGTAACTTATGTAATCTGAGGCTTAATCTACCAACAAAAAAAAATAAATAAATAATAATAAATAAATAAACGTTAAAAAAAAACCATCTGAAAAGTTTATACACAAATATATTAAGTATGAAGAGATGAGTTTGAATGTTGAGAGAGATGTGAAATTCGAGAGTAAACTAAAATCAAGAGAATATGTGAGGTGAGGTGAGGTGAGGTGAGGTGAGGTGTATTTCAGGAAGGACGAACCAAAAACAACAACAAAAATAACAGTAACAAGGTGGAAGGTTAGAAGGAACCTATATATTTAAAGGACTACTATGTTAAGGGGAAGGAAGGAGGGTAGAGGAAAGTTGGTAGGTGTAAGTAGGCCTATAACAAACCCCACCTTCCCCCCCTTCTCCCCCCTTCCCCCTCTCCCTCCTTCCTACCCCACACAGCTATGACGTAGATGAGAATAGATGGCCACTGGGATCAAAATGGCACCCAAAAGTGATCGTAGAGGAGTGAGACAAGCGCAGGGCCTTCAGCAGTGCCAGGGTGAGGGTGAAGGTGCGAGGTGTGTACTGCGTTTTTGTTAGTCTTGTTTTGGTTTGGTTAAGATCACCTGGCTGGGGTAATTTTTTTTTCTCTCTCTCTCTGCTTCTATCTTTTATGATATATCGCGGGATTTTTTTTTTAGTTTGACTGAATGACAATGTAAAACTAACACTACGTACGTAATATGGTTTGTTTTGGTTCTATTATTAAGTTCAGGTCACGTCAACATCTCATTCATTAATCAAGCTTGTTTGTTAGCAGCATTTTAGTGACACATCTTAGCCATTTTTAACCTTGGAATCAAAATATAAAAAAAAACCAAATACTTACTATGGGAAGGTGAACTGTGAAGCTTAACAAATATAAACAAACGCCTTTTGTCTTTTCCTCTTGGTGGTGGTGGTGGTGGTGGTGGTGGTGGTGGTGGTGGTTGTCGGTGGTAAGAGTAGAGGTGAAGCCAGCAAGAAGTTCTCATTTCCTGAAGGTGGTTGGGACGGAGGTGTTTTGTCTGGGGTGGCCGAGGCGCGGACCAGGCTAGCTCTCACCACAGCTTAAGGGATTTTTGCGAGGGGAGTGTGGATGGGATGAGGCCGGGAGGGAGAGAGAAAGGGAGGTGAGAAAAGAGGTCGTTCAGTCTGCAAAAGTGAGGGAAACAGAAGAGGAGGAGACGAGGGAGGAAGAGCTGAGAGGTCGGTCATCAAGGAGTGATTGATAAACACGAAGAAGGGACGGGGAAAACAAAGGAAGAAAAGGAGGATATAGATAACAAAACAGGTGGAGGAATAATATGATAATAATAATAATAAAGAAGATGTACATATTTAGTGAGGCATGAAGAAGGATAAAGAATAGATGAAAAACTACGATCAGGAATGAAAAAAAAGGAGAAAACAAGAGAGAGAGAGAGAGAGAGAGAGAGAGAGAGAGAGAGAGAGAGAGAGAGAGAGAGAGAGAGAGAGAGAGAGAGAGAGAGAGAGAGAGAGAGAGAGATTGTGAGAGGATCGGAACTATCTCACAACATGCAGGGGCTCTGAGGTAGGTCTTGGCGGGGAATTTGTGGGTGACTCTCGGTGGCTTGTGGGATGGGCTGGAAGGAAGCGGAGTTGGAGTTCACAGAGGATAGGGAGGATAGGAGAGCGTGGGCATGTAGGACAAGGGGGGGGGGATGGAGGGGTCACACCACAAGGGTCACACCACGAGGGTCACACTTGCTCATTGGGGTTAATATAGCAAAGGTTAAGTGAGGTCACCATGAAGAAAACTACTACTACTACTACTACTACTACTACTACTACTACTACTACTACTACTACTTCGTTCTCACTTAGGGTATAGATGGTTTTGAAAAGTATAGATGCAGGTATTAAGGATGACCAACTTCTGTATGCATGCTGTTAATTTAAGTATTCTGTCCCTTATGATTGATTACTTATACTCACGTCTATAGTCTCACCCGTTAAGTATAAGTATGAGGTATGAGGTGTTAGGGCTAGGCTAGGGGAAGGGATACGATTTCATAAAGATAATACATTCAAGGAAGAGTTGATACATGTGACTGAATGGTTATAATTCTGTTGTATGTTCAAGTGAAAAGTAAGTATGTATGTATGTGAACGTATGTATGTATGTATGTGAAAGTCTGTATGTATGTATGTGAAAGTATGTATTGTTGAACGCAAACTAAACTCAATGACAATTTTAAGCATCAGCGTTTTGACTGATGATATTATACTGCAAGTGAAATAGAACTGGCTTTGATTACCTTAGTTTACCTTCTTTTAAAACCTAATTACTGGGATTCGCCGCAGAATAAATTATGTGAAAATCTGTGTGTGATGATTCTTATTGTATATTGAGTGTTAGTGTTACAATCTAAACCTTTAAGTTGAGGGACAATGGAGTGTGGTGTGGTGTTGATGATGAAGTTTAGGTTAGTGATCAGTGTCATTACTTCCACTTGTAATGACTTGTGTTTTGGGGTTATGAGGAGAGTGTTATTTTGTTTGGTTATCGTTGTATTGTTTATTATTATCATTGTTGTTGTTGTTGTTATTGTTGTTATTGTTGTTATTGTTATTATTATTATTTTTGTTATCAATGTTTTTTTTATTTTCATTATTGCTATTATTACTATCATTATCATCATCATCATCATCATTATCGTCACATAGCGAACTAGTGAAGTAGTGGTTAGTGAGCTAATAATAATAATAATAATAATAATAATAACAATAACAATAACAATAACAACAACAATAACAGCAACAACAACAACAATAATAATAATAATAATAATAATAATAATAATAATAATAATAATAATAATAAAAATAACAAAACATTCAAACCACACCATCTTGAGTTAAACATTTTTCTGCCACCCTCACCCTTACCTTGCCAATGTCACCGATTCACGCGGCACGAGGAAGGAGGAGGAGGAGGAGGAGGAAAAGGAGGAGGAGGAGGAGGAGGAGGAGGAGGAGGAGGAGGAGGAGGAGGTGGCGGCGGCTTGGAGGGGTAAATGGAAGCAGGAGAAAGAGACAGATAGAAGAGAGAGAGAGAGAGAGAGAGAGAGAGAGAGAGAGAGAGAGAGAGAGAGAGAGAGAGAGAGAGGGAGAGAGGGAGAGAAACCAGGGATAGAGGTAGAGAGAGAGAGCAGGGATAGAGGTAGTAGGAGAGGGGGGTAGGGGGGAGGGGGGGTGGGGTGAAGGCGTGGCTGGGTCGATATTCAATATTCCTTGACTGTCCTCATAGGTTCCGTCGCGCTGCTCACCCATTCTTACCGCGGCGACAAAATTTTACATATGAAGCGACGCGCGGACTATTGGCTGGTGAAAGGAGGGCGTGATAGGAGAAGGTGCTCGCTCGCCTTTGATCTTATTTAAATGAATCACTCAGCCCCGGTAAAATGGCGTCCATCTCACTGATAATGGCACAAAGGACGGAGAAAGCCACCTCTGAAGGCCTCACTCACACCAAGAATTATTATGGTTCTTCACAGCCAGTTTCGGAAAAATGGTCACGTCTATAGTCCCGGACTCACACTAGGGGAAGAGGGGAAGGGAAGGGAAGGGAAGGGAAGGGAGGGGAGCAACACAGTGAGAGAGAGAGAGAGAGAGAGAGAGAGAGAGAGAGAGAGAGAGAGAGAGAGAGAGAGAGAGAGAGAGAGAGAGAGAGAGAGAGAGAGAGAGAGAGATAATAAAAAGAGGAAAGTAAAGTGAAGATGTATGTTACTTATACGAATAAAACGAATGATTGCTCTGGGATTGAAAATGACAAAGGAAAACAAACATATATATATAAAAAAAAAATTTGTCAATGGGCAATATAAAGAAGAATAAAAAAAAAAAATAATAGACACTACAAAGCATTAGAGAGAACAATGACAGTAAAACCAGGTAAAACTAAGTTAAAAGTCTTGTTTTGTGGCGATCTTGTTAGGCTGCACAAACGAAGTGGAGGAGGGAGGGAGGGAGGGAGGGAGGGAGGGAGAGAAAGAGGGAGGGGAAGGGAGGTAGAGGCAGGTCGAGTTAATATACCTTAGCCAGGAGACAAGAATGGGAGTGCACTGAGGGGAAGACAAGGATTAAGGGACAGCAGACGAGAGGCATGAGTCTGGTGCAAGGAAGTGTCCAGAGGGAGGCTACCCACTAGAGAGGAAAAGGTGCTAGATTGAGAAGAGAAAGGCGGCGCTGAGGATGTAAAGGCTGGACGGGGAGGAGAAAGGAAACTCAAGGCGAGAGGGTGGGCGAGGAAATGGACTTTAAGAAGGAGGGAGTGAGGGGATGAGAAAGCGAAGAGGAGTACGAGGAAGAGTAAGAGTGAAGTGCTTGATAAAAGATGCACACTCCCTCAAGAAGAAGTTCGATCCCTTCACTTCACAGTTTTCTTTGATTTGGACGGAAACTTTGCACTCGTGGGAATCAGTCGAGTTTACGCGTCTGTAAAACCTGCCATAAAAAAATACAGTAAATATATTAAATAGATGAATAAATACCTAGATAAAAAACAGTGCAATTTATTTTTCTTCATACAACGGGTAATTTTCCACATTTGTGAGGGCGGCAACCCTGAACAAATAGACAGAATATAGGAAAACACACACACACACACACACACACACACACACACACACACACACACACACACACCAGGCTCCTTTAAAGTGGGGTAGCCGAGACAAGGCGTCAACATACATACATTCACATGCATTCCCTCACATCTTTGCTTCAAGGCCTCAAGGGATGAAGGGCCGATCTTCACCTTACCAAACCGTGTAAGGGTCAGTCTCGCAGAACAAGCTGTGATTCCCGCGCAGACCCCTACACCAAGGCAAGTTTACCCCCACCACACAATACAAAACCAATCCCCTTCCCGACACCTCTCCCGATCATATCATCAGACCAGATGCTGTGGAACCGTCAAGGATGTGTCTCTATATCTACTCTCCATTCATCTCCATCACGTACAAACATTATTCTATCCTCCATAGTAACTCTCATTATACATTCATTCCTTGATTCCTTCCAAGTGAAATAATCTCAGCCTCGTTATCATCCTCTTCTATATTAAACAATCTCTTAATATACTTTACTGATTTTTTTCTTACAGTTTCCGTCTCAGTCTCACTCAAGAACCTATACCTTCACCTGCTTTCATTATCTCTGCTTCCCCCAGACTCTCTGTTATGCTTCCTCCTCCCTCACCTTCACCTCAAAAAAAAAAATCTTCTTATGCTCTTGAAAAATTTAACGCCATCTTTTTATACTCCATCTCTCATCAACATTTACTTTGGTTTGCTTTACCTTATGTATTGATAGTTACGTATATAGTGTTAGGCATTCAGTTGCGTTGTTACATCTCCTTATTTGTATATTCCATCAGTTATTCCGACACAGTTTATAGTTTCCTCTATATTTATGTCACTTATATTTTTCCTTGAATTATCAGTTTTATGTTATTTATTTATTTATCTATTTTTTGTATTATGTTTTTTTTTTCAATTCTCTATCCATTTTCTTTGAACGATTTTTTCTTTTCTTTTCATCTTAGCATTCTTCCATTACCATCACTCATTCCACAACGGCACCACCACCACCACCACCACCACCACCACCACCACCACCACCACCACCACCACCACCATCACTACCACCACTACAACAATAAGCAAGTCTGTCAGTCCTTCATGGAAACCTCAGCAATCCTAATACAGCAAGAACCCCAATTTCTCCGCTAACATCCCATCATTCTGTATTACTTCTTATTGCCAGATTACATTACATTACCAGTATTACTCTGCTTATACACCCTTCACAATATCCAACATTTTAATTAACTACTTATAATTCTTTGTGAACCCTTCTGGAGACCGTTGCAAGAATCGCTGAGGAAAGAATGGAAAGGAAAAATATATGTTGACAATTCTCAGCTCTTTTTTTTTTCTTGGTAAGGTTTTGGTAATATTATCCTCTATATGATTGTTGTGGTAATTGAATTTTTGTCGTTTTCATATGATTTCTGTTGATTATATCCACGTGTTGGGTTGGGTTGGGTGAGGGACACGTGTAGCCGTACTTATACCTGACGTACCTACATACCTACCTACCTGTGTTGGGGACTCTTGGTATAATCAGTCCTTAGGCAGCCTCAAGACACGTGTGGCAGCAGCAGCAGGTACCCACAACACACCAGTCTTCTCGAAAATGTCCAAAAATAGAAATAAAAGACATTCCAAAACGCTTCTCTCATGATATTTTCCGGTAAATATATAAACAGAAAAAGAAGAAGAAAAGACATAATGTTTTGAAGGCCTTGTTGATATCTTTCACCATCACTATCATTATCACCATCACCATCACCATCACTATCATTATCATCACCATCACCACCACTATCATTATCATCACCCATCACCACCACTATCATTATCACCACCCATCACCACCACTATCATTATCACCACCCATCACCACCACTATCATTATCATCACCCAGCACCACAGCTACCATAACCATCATCATCATCATCATCATCATCATCATCATCATCATCATCATCATCATCATCACTATCACCTCTATTATCATACCTCCATCATCACTACCACTATTTACACCATCACCATCACCACCACCATCACCACATCACCCAAGATTCACAGCAACAATCCAGTCTTTCCACGATATCACTTCCATAATAAATACGACTCTCACTCACCACCACCACCACCACCACCACCACCACCACCACCACCACCACCACCACAGCCGTCCAGTAATCCACTCTCTCCAATCCTGTTGCCTCTCTCTCCTCTTTGTTCTCAATTTGGTGCCTCCTGCTTCGCTCACACCGTCCACCCTTCCCTTGGCTCCCCGCACATTCCCGCCCTTACCGAGCCGTGTGGCGTAGCACCTTGATGCCCGTGATGTGTGAGGCTGAGGAAGAACAATGTAAGATGGGTTCTTTTGAGGGCAAGGTGGTGGTGCTAAGAACGGAAGGGGAGAAGGAGAGGAAGAGGGAGGGAGGAAGGGAGGGACGGAGGGCGAATGAACTCTAGCACGGGAAAATAGGATGAGGAGAAGGAGGAGGAGGAGGAGGAGGAGGAGGAGGAAAACAGAGTAAAGGGTTTGAGAAAGAGAAACAGAGAGAGAAAAATAATAAATAAATCTGATAGAAAACAAAGACACACAGAGAGAGAGAGAGAGAGAGAGAGAGAGAGAGAGAGAGAGAGAGAGAGAGAGAGAGAGAGAGAGAGAGAGAGAGAGAGAGAGAGAGAGAGAGAGAGAGAGAGAGAGAGTCAACCAGAGACACACACTAAAAAAAAAGAGAGAAAGAGAAAAAAGAACGAAACAAAACGAAAGGAAAGAGAAGAGAAGGGAAGGGAAGGGAAGGGAAGGGAAGGGAAGGAGGCGTGATAACAGTCTTGTTAGAAGGTAATGGGCGCCTCATTTCAAATCCATTTAGAGGCGCTGACCACCAAATGGGCCGCGGGAGTGGCCGGTGCATTATGGGTAGTGTGGCCGGATTATTATGGCTCTCCCTGCTTGTCCACGCGAGGGGAGGGTGAGGGGAGGCAAGGGCTGAGATAATGGACTCTTCTTTTCCTCAGTGTAGGTAGAGGGAGGGGTCAGAGGGAGGGGATAGAGGGAGGGTACTGAGGGAGGGGTAAGAGGGAGGGGGTAGATGGAGGGGACTGAGGGAGGGGATAGAGGGAGGGTACTGAGGGAGGGGACTGATGGAGGGTACTGAGGGAGGGGACAGAGGGGAAAGAGGGAGGAGTGAAAGGGAAAAAAAAGATAAAGCAAGAGCCTAGTAAGTGAAGTTGTGGTGTAGACTGTAGAGGGTAAGAGAGAGAGAGAGAGAGAGAGAGAGAGAGAGAGAGAGAGAGAGAGAGAGAGAGAGGAGAGAGAGAGAGAGAGAGAGAGAGAGAGAGAGAGAGAGAGAGAGACGAAGAGGAAGACTAACAGATGGAGAGATAGATAAACAGACAAATATAATGACTAATAAATGACAAAAAAAAAGAAAAAATAAGAAAAATTCCCACAACTTTCAGGATCAAACAAACTAAATTTCATTACGTATATCTATTTTTTAAGCCTTAATTTTCTCTTGAATTTCTATATATACCTACATAACGCAACATAAATTAATCGAAAAAATATAAACCATTGCAACACACACACACACACACACACACACACACACAAGAGGTTGGTGGTGGTGGTGGTGGTGGTGGTGACGTCCATTGGTCAGGAGGCAAGACTAGTAAGAGAGTCAGTCCCCCTCACTGATTGGTGTCACGCGATCCTAACCAGAGAGTCACCAACCGCGTCTTATTCAACATATTTTCCCTCTCCACCTCACCGTCATTCTCGTACATTTCGGGAATTAAACTCAAGGTTATTAGCGGTCGCAGACGTTTACGGGAAGGTAATTAAGTTCCTTTTGTGCGTGGTCTTGGAGAAATTAATTAATCACGCGGGAAGTATCTGGTAGTCGAGGAGCGAGCGGGATAACATCTCATTTAATCTGATTGGCTCTTTGGTGCCCACGTAATTAGATTCACACGAGCCAGATGGCGCTAATAGTCCACGAAACACGAAACCACCTCGTTACCTCTCTAAGCCTGCTGCTGGACGGGTGCGAAAGTGTATATCTCTCTCTCTCTCTCTCTCTCTCTCTCTCTCTCTCTCTCTCTCTCTCTCTCTCTCTCTCTCTCTCTCTCTCTCTCTCTCTCTCTTTCTATGGTTTCTTGACGCTAAACGTGTGCTATACAGGTATGAGGTTGGATATTACGAAACTAGACTAAACGACTCCCAACTTATAGTCAAGAGTTCCAGCCTCGACCGTAGTGCCATCTATGTATGACACTCTTCTGTATACAAGCTTACTACGGCTGCATCACCTCAACTGTTTAATACTCGGTGGAGGACTATTTGTTTTATCCATTTCTCGGTAGTATAAGTTAGTAATGATTATCAAATGGACAGGATTGATCTCTCTCCATATGGTAATAACTCACAGGCTTGCTCTATCACTTTTCTTAGTCAATAAAAGAGGAAATGTTAATACTGGAATATTTTTCTAACATAGGACATTTTCGGGCAAATCTATTTCTGGTGTATTCCTGGTTTATTGGTGTGTGTCGATTAGAAAAGAAAGTCAAGATACAAAGGTGTGGAGAAGTTTCGTTGCGTGGAGGAAAGTTTTAAATTCATGTGTTTCATATTGTATTACTTTTGTATTTATGAATATGTTGGGTTCAGTATGTCTTATTCTTTCTTTTTCCTTGCTTTCTTTTTTCACCGGGCCTCGATATGATGAGTGTGTGTGTGTGTGTGTGTGTGTGTGTGTGTGTGTGTGTGTGTGTGTGTGTGTGTGTGTGTGTGTGTGTGTTATACCAAAGGTTACCCCGGGCGTGATGGGCGTGAGACGGTCGATAACAATCCTGATAATGACTCGGGCTTAGGATGCAACTTCAAACAATTTGCTCCTCCCATTACCACTGACTCGCCTTGACCGGGTTTCTTTTTATTTCGTCAAAAAAGTCTTTCCTCGACCCTGCCGCTTTTATTTACAAACACGATATTGATTATTCCTTATTCCATGCACTTTCAGTATGTTTACCTTCTTCACCGTCTGACGTATTGTACTTTTTTCTCTCTCTAGCCAAAGGAAAATGTAATGACATAATGAAGAAGAGACTTTTATGTTTGTATCAACAGAAAATGGGCTTTGTTTACAAGATTTTCCGCAAGGGATCGCTCGCGTATTGGATCATCGGCTGCTGAATTCTTGCTCACTAGTTTAATCGATTTTAATTTGTAATGGAACCTTTCAAGTCTTCAACAAACGAGAGAACTTACTTTGGGAGCGAGGTCGAGCCCTGCCATCCGATTATTTACCCGCTGTAAAGGAAAAGTCAACTCAAAGGACATTTTTTTCAATATCTTCAATTTTAGCGAGATTGAACCTCCGGAAGGGATTGAGATTAGCGTTGACATCGGGTATCGGCACGATGAGACGGAACATGACGGAAATCCATAACTCAAACCTGGTTTAGACAATGCTGGACGAGAACAAGTGAACAGCGACGGGAAATGTGCACTGGCGATAAAAGAGCAAAAATAAGAGAGAAAGAGAGAGAGAGAGAGAGAGAGAGAGAGAGAGAGAGAGAGAGAGAGAGAGAGAGAGAGAGAGAGAGAGAGAGAGAGAGAGATAATGACTTCGACACCTCTGCCATGAAAGGTGAGGCAGGAGTCCACGGTCACCTTGACACAACACATTCCTGGTTCGCGTTCTTGGTCCTGTGATGAGATGGAAAGCATGAAGAAATCAATCACATTGTTGAAATGCTTGATGGTTTGTCACTCCTGTATTTGTATTCCTTCAAAACATAAATACTGAAGGGTTAAAACACGTTGAGGACTTTGGTTTAGTTTATGTATCTGTAAGTTTTCATAGTGTCTAGCAAACACTCAATACTTTCTTCCATCAACAAGATTTCAACGCCATCCCATTTCTTTCCCTCTGAAACCTAAGATGTACACACTATTACACTGGGATTGTCGTCTGATAAAATTTTCGTTATAAATACAAGATAAAATCATCAACATTATAGTGGATAGGACACTAAGTTTGCTTGGTTGGGTCATTGATGTATAATAAAAAGATAATAATTGAACACAAGATGCAAGGAAAAAGATAGAGTACTAAAGAAAGCAGTTCGAAATTTTAAGTTTCTATCAGACCTTTTCGAACACTTCTAATGTGTCTTAATCCGTAAGGCAACAACAAAGGTTTCACTGAAGACCCTAAGAAGCTAAAAGAATCACCACTGGACTGCCTTTTACCTTGACGGACTTCAAACTATTAATAAAACAGATGAGTGTAGGTAAACAAAATCTTCTTATTCAGGATGGACTCGTAAGCCCTTCAACAACTTTTGGACTGTGTATGAACCATTAGGGCGCCTTCATACCACGCCGCTACATGTTTACATTAATTCAAACGTACCCTTTGTAGTGGCAGGACAAGGCTATATTGTGCGTAGATAAGTTTTTGGCGAGCGTGAAATGGTGGCCTCGTGTGAAGGGACCTTATTCAGTTCCACAACAGACCGCCAGGCGACCGTCAGTCCGTTAACAACCATTTAATAGACAAACGAGCGTGTTTCATTAGCTGCTTACTAATAGCTGCACTGTAGGATTAGTTGTTAGTTGTGTGTTTGTGTTCCAGTGTGTGGAGATGTTAGGTTTATTAAGGAATTGCAAGACACGGAAAGAAATGAAAGAAAACGGGGAATAGGCTATAGTTATGTTTACTCAATGGATAACTTTCAACATGCTTTGTGTTACTGGTGTGTGTGTGTGTGTGTGTGTGTGTGTGTGTGTGTGTGTGTGTGTGTGTGTGTGTGTGTGTGTGTGTGTGTGTGTGAAGGAGACTGTGTGTTAAGGAACCTGGAAAAAAAAAACTTTGTGAGTGAAAAAAACAAGAAAAATAGAAATTTCCATCGTGGCGTGACGAGGTTGAGACGAGGCGACATGGAAGGGAAGGTGGGAAAGAGGGAAAGAAGTATCATATATTCATGTCTGTCAACATTACTTTATTTATATCTTATGTTTTTTTTGTCATGTTTGGAAGATTATAGAACATTTTATAATTTTCCTGTTTAGCGGAAATAATGTTATCCTGTTCTTCCTTTATTTATTCACTCTTAACATTCTTATTTATACATACACTTTTGACTTAGAAGTGAGATTCCTGTCCTGTTTTCCTCTCATAAACACTTTGTATATTAACCAAAAATTGATTCAGTCGACCTCTCTCAGACAATAATATTTTCCAAGAACATTTAATCACTGACATTCCATTTTCCTTCGTTCGTGGAAGCCTTCGTTCTAGGAGCCTTCTTCCACTTAGCTATCCTTTTATCAATAACATGTAGTGGGGATTGCTGCTGTCTGTTCTTCCTATGTACTTTGTGTCTCAATAAGGTGTTTTCGTTCCCACAGACAGGTAAGGTTCGTTCGAGTGAGAGGAGGGAGAGGCAACAGGTAGACCCAAGCCGGCGTCGTTGGCATGAAGTGAGAGGCAGGGAACGTAATCCAGCAGTAATTAGGTTGGTAATGGCTCCTCAGTTGTTTGTGTGCCTGGTGCAAATAGCTGCCTTTCCCACTAACATGGAATTCTCAGCATTTTACTCATTTAAGAATAGGATACGAAAGGATATTTTTTTCTTCATATTATCTTTGTTTAGTGTGGAATGATTTAGTGATACTGTTTAACTATTTGATTTAGTTGTGTGTTGTAAATAGCTATGGACAGATGTGAGAATATTCAGTCTTTTCTTCTATTGATCTCAGCTGCTAAATTTCCACACTTAATAAACATACTATATAACTGGCTATTAGCATTCTATCAATCTTTATATTCTCTTTCTAAATCCATAAAAAACTACATGAATATCTCTACCTTTTATATACATTTTCCTCACACACTTGATCGATTTTCCTCAAATTTAAACTCTGCTCCACACTTCCTTATACTTCTTCAACCTTCACACTTTTGCTTCTTACTGCCCAAGCAATATATTTTTTTTTCTCTCTCTCTCTCTCTCTCTCTCTCTCTCTCTCTCTCTCTCTCTCTCTCTCTCTCTCTCTCTCTCTCTCTCTCTCTCATTATTCTCTTTAACCAGCTCTTCAAAATACTCATCTCACCACCTTTTCATTGGTTCCTTCTCTTCTTTCACTTCTATTTCTACTAATGATATCCTTTGATCCTTAATTTCTTGCTCTTCACACATTATTAACTTAGAATTGCTTTTGATTTCTCCTGATTTTTTATTTTTTTATTTCCATTTTTATTTTATCCCCTTACGTACGTCTCTTTCACTTTCCTCTTTATTTAACTGGCCTTACTTTTCTTTCTTTCACTTCCTTATCTTTTCCTTTACATTCATCTTTTATTCTTCCTTCAGTTTATTCTTTCATCTATACACTTATAAGTTGAATGCCTGTCTTTGCTCTATCATCCTCTACTCTTTGTATTCCTTCCTTCCACCTCCTACGTAACTTTCTTAAGCCACAAACTTCCTTTAAAACCCTAACTATTAACTTGTGAAATATCTTTTTTTTTTCTTCCTTTTTTCACCCATTTCTGTTGACATTATTCTTGCTACCTCACCTGAACACCTGTGAAACATCAGCTTAATGAACTAATTGCCATAACTTTTCATAGGTTTGTTTGGGTTTGATGTGTCTATGTTTTTAAATATCTATGTATCACACACCTGTATCTATGTATAATTAGAGGAATGAGAAGAGAATGTATTGCAAGCTGCCTGATATTCTCCTCCTAATGTAAATGTATTGCATGAGAGGTTATTCAATTACAATATACAATACAATACAATAAGTACAAATTCAATATATTCAAATTACATTAAAACTGAATTAAATCAAATATTCAATTCAAATACAATGGTTAAAAAGCAAATTCACTACAATTACTTATTTTTCAATGGACGCGCTTTTCTGCCTCGTTCAAAAATGATCCCCACACCGCCATCATCCCGTAAAAATAACTCTATATTTCCTCCGAATCATTATCTGCACCATTTTTTTTTTTTAAATATATACGTAAAATAAGTGTACAACTATCATGATGCTTTTACTCAAAAGATTTGGTTTGAAAGTAATCCTTGCACAGATTCAGTAATATTTCGTGTTAATGTTAGAAAAAGTGTATTAGCTTATCTTTATACTTAGATTAAAATAATATCCCAAGGTATTTGTTTTGTTTATTAAAATTCGGTATAAAAAGTTGATGCATTGAACAAAGTGGGAAAGTCTTGTTAAAACGAACCTGTTTTACCGAATTCATAGTGTTTGATTTTGATATACGAGTATGTAGACGTGTGTGTGTGTGTGTGTGTGTGTGAAGTAAGGCAGAAAATATGTATAAGAGAATACATATATGTGTGACACTCTATATACACTGAAACCTTACTTTAGGAGTGTGAGGTGAAGCTTTGCTAACCCTCCTTACATATCCTTAGAAGTAAACGAAGGCTTTAAATACAAGACTTGACCTCCTTCCAAAGCAGGTTCGAAAATAATTGAAACAAAACTAAATGAAGTAGAAATAATGGTAACTAGGACTAACAACCATGCTTAATTAATCATATAAAGACTAATCACCTTTAATGATGTCCAAGAACAAGATTAAACCAGTGTGTCTAAGTCTCATATTTTTTGTAATGAATATACTCACCAATATAAGATGATGAGGATAACACATAAGAAATAAACATAGGATCACTTAACACCGACGTGAGGTTGTGATTCTGTCCCAAGACCTGAACCTGAAGACAGTTTGCAATACACAATGACATCAATAGTATCTCCCATGAAGGTTCAGCTCGATGATGTGTCACTTGAAGCTTGCATGTTGGAAGCTGAGGTGAACATTAATAAACAGTGATACAACAGTTGAACATTAGTAAACAGTGATACAACAGTTGAACGTTAGTAAACAGTGATACAACAGTTGAACGTTAGTAAACAGTGATACAACAGTTGAACATTAGTAAACAGTGATACAACAGTTGAACGTTAGTAAACAGTGATACAACAGTTGAACGTTAGTAAACAGTGATACAACAGTTGAACGTTAGTAAACAGTGATACAACAGTTGAACGTTAGTAAACAGTGATACAACAGTTGAACGTTAGTAAACAGTGATACAACAGTTGAACGTTAGTAAACAGTGATACAACAGTTGAACGTTAGTAAACAGTGATACAACAGTTGAACGTTTGTAAACAGTGATACAACAGTTGAACGTTAGTAAACAGTGATACAACAGTTGAACGTTAGTAAACAGTGATACAACAGTTGAACGTTAGTAAACAGTGATACAACAGTTGAACGTTAGTAAACAGTGATACAACAGTTGAACGTTTGTAAACAGTGATACAACAGTTGAACGTTAGTAAACAGTGATACAACAGTTGAACGTTAGTAAACAGTCTTAATACAGATAGACATTAATAAACAGTCTTACAACACCTGAACATTAGTAAACAATCGTCGTGTTACAACTTCTGCACACAATGTTTACCTCCACCAACGCTGAATTTCGTGCTCACTGTCAAATCAACAATAACCTTCACTTCCACCGCCCGACAAACACACTTCACACAGCTGACAAGTATTCCAGGAAACAGTGAAAGCGGCTTCGTTTAGATAATGCTGGGTTATGTAACAAGTACAATCGGGAAGTTGTCTAGTCCTAACAAATCGGAAGTAAAAACTGTAACATAAATGCCTATGTTGATAATGATACACCTTGCAGCCAGGGGAGGGAGGGCGACGGGTGACGGGTGAAGGGTGATGGATGGCGGGTGACTGGCGTGGTGGGGACAGTCTGGCTTCATTACAAACACTTAAGGAAAGTGTGTTTACTTGTAGCAGGTTTTCACCCATGACGTATTAATAAGCATAACAAAGATGACTCATACGCCTTATTATATACACCAGGAAATATCCACCAAAGTGCAAGTGAGTTGGTGTTGATCACATTAACATTATTACTGTCACCAGTGTTCATGTAATACATTCATGCACAATATTACTCGCGAATATAACGAATAAAACAAATTGTAGTAATTAATGGGATATATGCTAATGCCTTTGTGTCATATTATTTGTATATTGTTATACATTTTCATCATCTAAGAATATTTTTATGCGTATACTTATGTGGTTACACATGTATACTTATATATACGAGTGTCCAATGAAATGTAATCATAATTTCAAAGGATGAATTAATTTTGTGAGAGTATTTCAATGTTCTTTTGTTTTTTGTCTTATATTTGTAAGTGATGGAACACTTGAATGTAGACAGTCAGTGGATATACGAGTACACGGGACAACCAAGCATCAGGGAGTGTATTGTGAGGGTATACAGGCTTGTGTTAACTGCTTGTCACTACTGTTTAAAGTTATGAAGGTTGTACATTACGCTTCAAGGGGAAATAAATATTCTAGTATAAATATACGTTGTATCTGATATAGTGATATGAATATTACCATGAGAGTAGCGATTTTAAGGAATATATACATTATATATTTCTTATTAAGTTTTGTGGTGATTTGATGTCAAAGCAGAAAAAAGCGTGCAAAGTTTGACATCGGGTGCATTTTTTGGTGAGAATGATGGAGGTACACAGACCAACAGACAGAGACAGCGGGGAGTGCAGAGTAAAGGTGTGATGTGGAGATGAGGCGAGATGAGGGTGTCAGGGCCAGCCAGGGTGTAGCGGAAGGATAGGGTAGCAGTGTGTGGGTGTTTGTTGGCACGTGGCATGAAGTGTGTGAGGAAGATACCGGAAACATAATTGTAATGGGAAACTACACCACTCAAACGATGTGATGTACTAAGCCTAACGAAGGTGTTATTGTGTGTTTGATGGGTGAGTCCAAAGCAGGAGTATTGTGTATGACTCAACAAGACAGGAAGTTTGGAAAGCAGTCAAATAGTCAAAATGTTGTTGGTGTGGTCAGTGTATCACCTTCCTGCTGGCGCCTTCCCCCTCGCAGGCAGCCTCACCTCTACCCTTTAAACAGTATCACGAGGCTACTTTCCTGAGGCGTTTTGTTTATGTATCGTTGAGATCGAGGCGGTGATGCAGCTACTGGCCGCTGCTTCACCCTCTTTCTCTCCGACTCCTTGTATCAGCATCAATTCTACTCCATAAATCGAGCAGCAGGAGTAAAAAATCTGTGTGGGTGCGAGGGTAAAATGTAGGAGAAGCTGTTGGTCCCGCGCTCTCTGCCTCGACTCCACTAATTGACGAAGTGGCCACCAGGGGCACATCACGACGGACGCGGGCTTCGGCCACTGATGGCGCTGGTGTCGCTTTTACGTGCACTCCTTAGAGGCTCTTTTCCCAATAAATGTTAGGGAGAGGTCACAAGTTACAAAATTGGGGGATCTAGACGCTCTCTTGTTTCTATTTTGTGAGGATTTAGACGGTGGCGATCCCCAGGGACGCAGGGCTGAGTCAGGCGCCGCAGCCGCCGCCGAGAGGGACTTGCGGGCCCTCGACGGTCTTCAGGCTGGCGGTAAATAATGAGGACGAAGTGCGGTAAATGGGCGGCGGACAAATTGCCAGATAAAAGATACATTACCGCAGTACCATAACTCTTGTGCGGGAGATAGCAAGGACCTGGCGGATAAGGTGCATCCTTCCTGCACTGCAGTACAATGTTGGGCGTGCTTGGCCGCGCCGGGGAAAAAAGAGTGCTCGTAAGATTGAAGCGAGAGGCGTGTTGTTGGCGCGCACTGAAGGTGGTCTGATGCCAGCATACTTGACTCAGATTTTAGTCTTTCATAGATTTCTTTCAATGCAAAAAGGCTTGAGGCTCAACCATTGTACTGAATGAATATGAAACGAAAGTTAAGTAGTTTTAGGGTACTAGTACATACATACATACATACATATAGCTATACATACATACATACATACATACCGAAGTAACGCACATCGCAGCTCACCCCCTTGACTTTACCTTCCCGAGTTGATTGAAGTGTTTGAGTGAGCTCGACAGACACACTTACACTCTCCTTACTCCTTCTTTACCTCGCGGGTCCTAATCCAAGTGTTTTCGTGGCACCAACTCGTTCTTGTATCATCACACACACACACACACACACACACACACACACACACACACACACACACACACACACACACACACACACACACACACACACTCCTCAAGGTAGAAATGGTACAATAAGCAAATGTTCACGAGAAAGAAGAAAAAAAAGAAAGAACGAAAGAGAAGAAGAAAAAAAAAGGAGAATAGCATCACACTCCTGAAGGTAGAAATCATATAACAAGCAGATGTTCATGAGAGATAAACAAAAGGGAGAGAAAAAAAAGAAAAAGAGAGAGAAAGAAGAAAAACCCACCACCACCACCACCACCACCACCATGTGTCAGCCGGTCGATATAACCAACCAACCAAGCCTCGGTAGTGTGTGTGGCGGTCGGTCGTGCATTAGGCAAAGATTGAGTGTCCGCTAGATGGCCCCCTCAAGTCTCATTCGGGTGGGGTAAGCGATCCACCATAACTAGCCTAATCTCTCTCCTAATAGCTCCTCCTCCTCTACCGCCGCCGCCTCCTCCTCCTCCTCCTCCTGCTCCTGCTCCTGCTCCTCCTCCTCCTCCTCCTCCTCCTCCTCCTCCTCCTCTAGGCGTTTATAGTGTTCATGTTGAGACGTTATATAGTTTATGGTGATGAGGGATTGTGGGTAGACGACTTGTAGGGCGAAAAGGAGAGAGAGAGAGAGAGAGAGAGAGAGAGAGAGAGAGAGAGAGAGAGAGAGAGAGAGAGAGAGAGAGAGAGAGAGAGAGAGAGAGAGAGAGAGAGAGAGAGAGAGAGAGAGAGAGAGAATAGATGAGCTTTGTCACTTTCTTGCTTCACCTCGTTTTTTAAGCTTCTAAGAGTAATGGAAAATACACAGATTGTTAGTTTAGTTTAGTTTAGTTTCCCTTCTGTGTGTGTGTGTGTGTGTGTGTGTGTGTGTGTGTGTGTGTGTGTGTGTGTGTGTGTGTGTGTGTGTGTGTCAGTATCACCGCTTATGTGTGTATACCATTTATTATCTTCCCCATGGAGGGTTCTGCGTGTGTGTATGTGTGTGTGTGTGTGTGTGTACCAACAGAGACGGTCACGCCCCCTCACGCCACGCCCACAAACGCGCGCACTCACACACACACACACACACACACACACACACACACACACGTTGTCCTAATAGAGTGCAGGACAACCTATAGTTTCCGGTGGTCAGTGTCAGACGCCATTTGCATCTCAATTTTTTTACCATGTTAGAAAATAAAAGAGAGAGAGAGAGAGAGAGAGAGAGAGAGAGAGAGAGAGAGAGAGAGAGAGAGAGAGAGAGAGAGAGAGAGAGAGAGAGGAAAATACATGTATATAAGAAATAGTATTCAAAATGTATGTTTTGTGATATTTTTTTGAGTATTTGTATATATTTCCTTTTTTTTTCTTTATCTCTCTATTCGTGTTTTTTTTTATTTATTTATATTTTTAGTGCATTAGTTTTACCTTTTTTTTTTCTTCATTTATTTGTGATTATATTGTCAAAATTTCACATTTTTTCATATTTATTTATTTATTTATTTTTTTTTATTTATTTTTTTTATGTAATTTTGTTTTATTCGTGTGTTTGTTTGCAGTTTGTTTGTTTGTTTGTTTGTTGGTTTGTTTGTTACATAATTAACCTCTTCTTTTAATTTCTTTATTTTTTCTTATTTTTTTCTTCTGAATACATTTTTTTTTTAATAGATTAGTGAGTGATTGAATTTTTATTTATTTATTTAGATTGTTATTTTTTATTATTTTTTTGTTAATTAATTTCTTTCTTTATTTCTTTATTTTTTGTGTGTGTTTTTCCTTATAGCGTGACGGTATATAACACACACACACACACACACACACACACACACACACACACACACACACACACACACCTAAGGATTATACTGTATGTCTGTCTGGCTATTGATCTTTACGCCAGTGTAGTAAAAGCATAATATCTTAATTACTGCATGGTGGGCGAATGTATATATACTCTCTCTCTCTCTCTCTCTCTCTCTCTCTCTCTCTCTCTCTCTCTCTCTCTCTCTCTCTCTCTCTCTCTCTCTCTCTCTCTCCACATTTACATTCTCCCCCTGTCATTATATTATCCTATCACACATCTCTCCTGTCCCCTTTCCTCCCTCTCTCTCTCCCCGCTCTCCCTCTCTCTCCCTCTCTCTCCCTCCCGCCCTCCCCGTCCCTTTGGTTATGAAGTTGTCTTTCAAATACTGAGCAATCGCCACACACACCCTGTTAACCATATGCTCCCCTGTACGCGAGGGAGGGGAAGGGGGAACGGGGAGAGAGGAGAGGGCGTGGTTGTGGGGACTGATAAGAGGGGAGGAAAGGGTACACAGGATAAGGAATAGAAGATAAGAGTGAGGAAAGGGTAGGATTAGGAAGGAAGGAAGGAAGGAAGAGAGGATGTGTGTAAGGATGGCTAGGTAAGAATGTGAAATTGTGACTTAGATGAGAGAGAGAGAGAGAGAGAGAGAGAGAGAGAGAGAGAGAGAGAGAGAGTATTATGTTTTGAGAGTAATCCGAAAGAAGTAATGTGTAATTAATGTAGTTGTGATATTTTACAAATCATAATTTAATACCAGAGCGTTGTGCGATTTGAGTGTACGTGTTTTGTAATGCCGGTGGTGGAAGCTTCATGCGGGGCGGGGAGGGGAGGGGAAGGGAGGGGGGTGAGGAAGGGAAGGGGTGGGGAAGGGAGTAGGAAATATGTGGACGTAAGATTAAAATGTATTGTCAGAGGGAAGACTTCCTGAGAGGATTAGTGGAACGTGATCATTCTAGCATTAGCAGCGAGGACGAGGACACGAGTGCGGGGGACCAGGACGAGGAGGAGGAGGGGGAGGAGGAGGAGGAGGAGGAGGAGGAGGAGGAGGAGGAGGAGGGGAGGAGGAGGGGAGGAGGGGGAGGAGCACGGCATTACGACAAATACCAGATTTAATAGCTGGAACATAATCTGCTAAAACAGAAAATCTGGCTCACTTTCATGGGCTCGCGGAAGAAATGTAATCAAGAACGATCTGCTTTCTGATTGGCCACGTGTTCCGTAGCTCGACCAATCATGGCTGGGTATCGTTGGCGGGCTGCTGGTGCTGAAGCCTCATTGGTCGATCACCTCCACTCACTATACGAAATTAATGACATCTGGAGGCCAAGTCGGGTCGATGGAATTGGCGTTTCGATTAATTTCACGTCTGTGGATCACCTTGCACAACGTGAACTTATGATTAATATCGCTGTGCCCTCTCTTGCCTCACCCCCCGCCCCCACCCTGCACCCTCCTTGTCCCCCCTTCCCCCCGCTGTCACCCCCCGCCCCCTCTGCCATGCCTGTTTGTCTGCTGGGTAACACAACATTTTTCAACACCCTGTAGTATACTGTATAAGATATGAAGCGGTAACTATTTTGTTTATGTTTTCTTTCTTTCTTTTTTTCTCCTCCTCCTCCTCCTCCTCCTCCTCCTCCTCCTCCTCCTCCTCCTCCTCTTCTTCCTCCTCCTCCTCCTCCTCCTCCTCCTCCTCCTCCTCCTCCTCCTCCTCCTCCTCCTCCTCCCTAGTTGGTTTCGTTAGTTGTTTTTCTTCTACCTTCTTCTTTTTCTTCTTCTTCTTCTTCTTCTTCTTCTTCTTCTTCTTCTTCTTCTTCTTCTTTTCTTTTTCTTTTTCTTCTTTTTCTTCTACTTCTTCTACTTCTTCTTCTTCTTCTCCTTCTTCTTCTTCTTCTTCTTCTTCTTCTTCTCCTTCTTCTTCTTCTTCTTCTTCTTCTTCTTCTTCTTCTTCTTCGAGAGAGAGAGAGAGAGAGAGAGAGAGAGAGTTTGTTGCTAGGATATAATGTTTAATGTGGTTCCATCTATCACACTCATAGTCTTTTTTTTTTATCTATAAGCATCCTTCCTCCTTGAATCCTACACTTCATCATCTATACACACACCTTTAAAAAAAAAAAAAGCAACGTTTCTACCCATTTTTTAAAAACTTTTTATATATATATATATATATATATATATATATATTTATTTTTATATTTATACTCAAGAGACCACACCGTCCCTTCCTTGCATCTAATACTTATCTCTTTAAGAAAAAAATATATAAACACTCCCTTTTTTTAACTAACATTTTTGTCTCACATCCCTTCCTATAGTACCACACTATAGCAATCTCTCTATATCACCAACCACCACCACCACCACCTCCCTCCACCACCCCCACCACCACCACGACCTTCCCCCAGGCCTTACATGACCTCCACGACCCGGTATAGGAGGAGCTGAGCGCATCGCCCCGTCACCCCGAGCGGCACACGTCACCAACTTGGCCCAGACACAGATCGCTTAAGACCCCAAGTTGTCGCTATCCAGGAGGTAATCTTGGGGAAACTGTGACATGCGCTGGGGAGGGAGGGAGGGAGTGTAGGAGGAGGAAGTAGAGGGAGGGAAGGGAGGGCAGGAGAAGGAGGAAAGGGAGGGAGGGAAGGATGGAGTGTAGGGGAGAGGGAAGGAGGGAGGGAGTAGTGACGGGAGGGAAGGAGGAAGGAGGGAGGGAGTAGAGGGAAGGGAAGGGAGGGAGGTGGTAGAGAAGGAAGAGAAATAAAGGTAATAAAATGGAAAGTATTACTGGGTTTTTCTTCTTCTTATATATATACACGGAAAGTTTGTGTAGAAGAAGCAGGAAGGTGATGAAATTTTATGGAAGTTTGTGAAAAGTATGGACAAAATGTATGGGTGAAATAGTTTTATTATTATTATTATTATTATTATTATGAGAGTTTAAAGTTCCATTGAGGATAATATGAAAGGTTGAGGGAAACAAAAATGTAGTTTAGAAAAATGAAGACGAAGAAATAAAAAAAAATCAATGAAATGTCAAGTGACGAGAGTGAAACATAAAAATCCAAGTTTGTACAATTGAAACAAAAAGGAAATGCAACAAAGTTCAAACGATAATAAAAGACAGAAAAGGAAACAAAAAACAAACCAATATGAAACACAATAAGAGTCAAAACAATAAAAACAGGAAACGAAAATAGAAAAACGGAAAAAAAACGAATCTAAAACGAAACAGTCATAACGATAAAAACATAACACGTAAATCGAAGCACAGAGGAAACAAATAAAAAACGCAACAGAGCTAAAAAGATTGAAACAGAAAGAGAGAGAGAAAAAAACAACAACAATTAAGTACAAATAAAGGACTGGAAGAAAATCAAAGTAATGTTACAAGAATGAAGGAAGAAAGAGTAACATAACATAACTTAACACGGTAACATAACATAACTTAACACGGTAACATAACATAACTTAACAGGGTAACATAACATAACATAACATAACATGACTAAACAAAGTAACATAACATGACTTAACAAGGTAACATAACATGACTTAACAGAGTAACAGAACATGACTGCTGTGACGGTAAGATGATAAACGGATAAAGTCAGAAAAATCACTTCCGCACAGACGCTTCCTGCTGCTCACTTGTTCCATAGCGGCGTGGCACTTGGAGGAGGGGTTTTAGGGGTTTTAGGGGGGGCGTTTATCTCCCAAACACCTGGTAGCAGTGATAGGGCGCCTTCAAACACCACCTGGCAACAGTGTAAGCAGTCACTATCACCATCTGAATATAAATGAATAAATACAAAATAAATTAGAATCA
>JAPQNM010000040.1:14982836-15015336 GCA_029783475.1 Metacarcinus magister | reverse complement strand
ACACACACACACACACACACACACACACACACACACACACACACACACACACACGCGCGCGCGCGCGGAGTAGTTAAGTAGGTAGATAGGTGGGGAGATACGGAGAGAAAGAGAGAGAGAGAGAGAGAGAGAGAGAGAGAGAGAGAGAGAGAGAGAGAGAGAGAGAGAGAGAGAGAGAGAGAGAGAGAGATAAGCAAACCATTTTTTTTTTCGTTTTATCTGTCCTGCAATAGAAGGCTCCAGTTGGAACCATTAGTAGTAGTAGTAGTAGTAGTAATAGTTTTACTATTATTATTCTCTCTCTCTCTCTCTCTCTCTCTCTCTCTCTCTCTCTCTCTCTCTCTCTCTCTCTCTCTCTCTCTCTCTCTCTCTCTCTGCATTAACCTGCCATAACAGTACAGTATTGGAAGTGTTATTAGCCTCGCCACCACTGTTTACGGAGTAACAACATCAACTCATTACAATAGATAGACGTGTCAGTGTGTTAGGTGCTCAGTGTGTGACGTGACGGCCGCTACGTATGTATGTATGTATGTTTGTATGTATGTACTCAGTAATTAATGCAACGCTCACACCACCACGTGGGGGGGGGGATTTAAACCACAATTGTGTTACGTTCTGAAAATGTAATTGGATTGGTTGATGTATGTATGTATGTATGTATGTACGATAACACTTTTCCCTCTCTTTGTAACACCTTATTTTCCCTCTTCTAATGTGTTTTTTTCTCCCTAATATGTTTTTTTCCTCCCTATTACAGTTTTTTCCTTTCCTAACACCCTTTTTTTCCTCCACTAATGCGCTTTTTCCTTCCCTAACACACTTTTTCCTCCATAACACCCTTTTTTTTCCCTCCCTAACACCCTTTTTTCCTCCCCAACACCCTTTTTTCCTCTCAAACCCTTTTTTCCTCCCTAACACCCTTTTTTCCTCCCTAACACATTTTTTCCTCCCTAACACCCTTTTTTCCTCCTCCTCAACACCCTTTTTTCCTCCCTAACACCCTTTTTTCCCTCACTCAAACCCTTTTTTCCTCCCTAACACCCTTTTTTCCCTCCACTAACACCCTTTCTTCCTCCCTAACACCCTTTTTTCCTCCCTAACACCCTTTTTCCTCCCTAACACCCTTTTACCACATTTTTTCCTCTCTTTACACCCTTTTTTTCCTCCCGCCCACACACCCTTCCACCTCCTCCACTCTGTTACTCAATACTCCACCTGAACTTTACACTTTCTATCCTTCCTTCCTCCTGCCTTGAAATCTTCCTTCCTGTTTTGACACCCTCCTTCCCTCCCTCCCTCCTTCTTTCCCTCCCTCCCTCCCTTCCCTTCCCTTCCCTTCCCTTCCCTTCCCTTCCTTCCTTCCTTCCTTCCCTCCCTCCCTTCCTACCTCCTTGCTTGTCTCTCTTCTTAACAACATCTCTTCTTGCAGTGATAACCTCTCCCACCCCCCTTCTCTCTCTCTCTCTCTCTCTCTCTCTCTCTCTCTCTCTCTCTCTCTCTCTCTCTCTCTCTCTCTCTCTCTCTCTCTCTCTCTCTCTCTCTCTCTCTCTCTCTCTCCTCACTCCCCACTCTGCTTCACCATGCCTTTCCTGAAGTTCTTCCTCCCCCTCCTCCACCCCCCAAACCTTTCCTCCCCCCACTTCCCCTCGACGTCTTCTTCCCCTTCAGAGGATTAGCGTGGCCTTGTTATCTATTGTTATCATTCTTGTGTTCGTGATTTGGTTTAAAATGGCGTTCTAGGAAGTTTGTGGGTAATTAATTGTTGATAGAAAGGAAGTAAGATGTGTATTTGATATTCATTTGTTTTCTTTCAGTGTTTTTTATTAATGGTTACAATGTGGATCTTTGAATTGGTTTTCCTTGGCGCACTAATGATCGCTAGCCGGTAATTAATTATACTGCAAAGTTTAGTAATAGTAGACGAAGTAATCAGTGAAAGAAATAACGGAATTCTATGCAAAATATACGAACAGTGCAGTACAATCGTTAGCAGGAAGGATTTTGAAACCTTGTTGTTGTTGTTGTTGTTGTTGTTGTTATTGTTGTTGTTGTTGTTGTCGTTGTTGTTGTTTTCGTTAAAGATAGATAGATAATTGTATTGACCACAACAACATAAACATTAACCAAATATAACTATACATTAATTTTGGGTCCAGACTAATTCTTCAACAAAATAATTCATAATCTTCAAAATACAAGTCTATTTCTTTGTGTATTTACCTTCGAAACAGCGCCTCCCTTCCTTTCCCTCAAAAATTCACATTTTTAAAACTATAAACATAACACTTGATATCAGAAAGCAGATGATCGACCATAAAATAATGATTACTTTCCACGTTATAGGAATGTTACTATCAACTCACCACTGAAGACATACTAGTAATCAAACACTCATCATCTAATTAGGGGAAACAAAAATAGAAAATATAGGTGTGTGTAGGACAAGAGACATATTACCTTTAATCATCGTGGTGGTCACAGGTGTGTTGGGTCGTGTCCTGGGAGGCTGGGAGGCGGGCAAACACTTACCTCCTCACCAGCTTAAAAGGTCTTACTATCACAGCCTCCTTCTCTATCCCCTCCCTCAGCCCAGGTCAGGTCAGGTCATCCCACATTCCCAGGTGAGTCTAATCCCTTAATTAAAAATCCCTACACACACACACACACACACACACACACACACACACACACACACACACACACACACACACACACACACACACACTGCCTTGGGGGACTCTATAAGCTCTATTTTGACCTTCCTCTCGTCTCAAGTAGTGTGTCTCAGCTTCATCATTGACCCTTGAGAGTTGCCCCGCCCCGACCTACCCTCGCCCCGCCCCGCCCCGCCCCCATAGCCCCGCCTCACTCACCTGGCCTCAGAGGATTAGCCAAGACCAACAAGACAATGAAGTATAAAGCCCGCATATCACACACCTCTTTCTCTTTCACTCCCTCTTTGTTTACTTTATCTTACCTTACTTTACCTTACCTTATTTTACTTTACTTTGACTTTGACTTACTTTAATTGACCTCTAATGCTAATGAGGCTTGATTCAGCGTGCATAGGAAATAAAGGAGTTAGTCGTAATTATGTGTAATATTAAAATAACGTAGACATATGTGCATAATAGGAGGAGGAGAATGGAAAGAGAGAGAGAGAGAGAGAGAGAGAGAGAGAGAGAGAGAGAGAGAGAGAGAGAGAGAGAGAGAGAGAGAGAGAGAGAGAGAGAGGTGGGGAAAGGCAAAAAGAAAGGAATGGAGAGACAGGGAGGGAAAGGGGAAGGAAATACCAACTATGACTGTGGATGAGAATGGTATAGGAAAGCAAGCATGCATAGATAGGCGAGGGGAACACACACATAAAAGAATGACAGAAAACGGAGAGCGGGTAAGGGAAGGAAGTATAACTGTGATAATATAATGGTGTTTGTAGATGTGTTTTGGTGTCATTCTCTCTCTCTCTCTCTCTCTCTCTCTCTCTCTCTCTCTCTCTCTCTCTCTCTCTCTCTCTCTCTCTCTCTCTCTCTCTCTTCCTCTTCTCTCCATTCTCCTCCTCCTATTATTCTTATTTCCTTGAGTTGTATATAACCTTTCTCCTCTCGCTCGTCCCTCAGTTTATATTGTGAATGGTAGTGGTAGCAGTGGTAGTAGTAGTAGTAGTGGTGGTGGTGGTGGTGGTGGTGGTGGTAGTGGTGGTGGTAGTGGTGGTAGTGGTGGTGGTGGTGGTGGTGGTGGTGGTGGTGGTGGTAATGGCTCATCAGAATGGGTTGAAAGGTTATGAATATGGAAGAGGGAAGCCTTGTCCTGTATTGATGTATTGGCTCATCCTTGATTTATCGCCGGTCTTACAATTATAACAACAACAACAACAACTACTACTACTACTACTACTACTACTACTATCACCACACACACATACGCACACAGATAGGGTGAGGGCGGACAAGGCTCCGCCCTTAATCCTCACACCTGACTCTAGGACCTCTGCTTCGCTGGCCCACACGACACGCAGGACCTCTAGCGGCTGCAGGATTTTCGTTGTTTTTATTTTTTTTTACATTGTTCCTTTATAAGAGTTAAACTTTCTGTACGTTTGTTTTCTTCACATTTTGTCGTGTTTTTTTTTCTTCTTTAGCTAAGGGTATCTGTAATTATTCATTCATTTATTCATTCACTTATACATTCATTCATCCATCCATTCATTCATTTTTTCTCTCTCTCTCTCTCTCTTCTCTCTCTCTCTCTCTCTCTCTCTCTCTCTCTCTCTCTCTCTCTCTCTCTCTCTCTCTCTCTCTCTCTCTCTCTCTCTCTCTCTCTCTCTCTCTCTCTCTCTCTTTTACGTGATGAAATATACACATTTTCTTTACTTTAACACTTCATTGAGCGTAGCGCCTCACGTATAACTATAAATATTAATAAAAATACGTAACACACGGATCATAAACAATATAAATAACACATGTTGAAATATAACAAACGAATATAACTTTAAGTATAGATCAACAAGCTACAAACAGACTATACTATTAACCCGTAACGTGTAGAGTCTAGATTAGATGTTGTCATGAATCCTATTTGAATACAGAGAAGAAGAGGAGGAGACAGTGATATGGAATGGTGATGCTTATGTGTTCTATAATAAGATGGTGTTCTTATCAATAGTTAGGTGGTGGATAGTGAGTGTTGGTGTCTGGGATTCTATTAACAGTCTGGTCCCTACCCTTGAAAACCTGATATATAGTGTGCGTGGGTAGAACTTACGTATAGTAGTATAGTACATAATAACCTAAGAACATGATTTCAAGGGAGCTGTAAAAGGTCAGCAGGTCTACACGAAAGATAGTTGAGAAAGTAGAAAAACAGAGAATAAAAGGAAGCGGAGAGCAAGGCAAGACTGGCATTAACATTTTATTGGAGAAAGTAGAAAGAGAAAGATAGAAAGAGGTGAAAAATAACAATACTAATTTTTTGTCTATAATCTAAAAAATTTATAACTGTATCTAAACTAATGCCTGGTATCTTTACGTCCTTCCTTAACCACAGGATAACAAACGCCTTAGCGAGTAGAGATGTGTGTGTGTTATGATACAGCAACATGTAGAGTTAAGTATTCAGATCAATACAACCCTAACACATGATAATATTATATAACACGTGTATTACAACTCCGTAAAACTGAAGGTCAATCAAATAGCTTAAAAACACATACCAACAGCCTGCTAAGTGACATCATTAGCGTGTGGACAAATATGTTTTTTTTCCTTACTGTTTTATGAAGAAACGAGGAGTGAAAATATTGGGTAAAAATAATAGAAGCCAAATCGCAAACTGTTGTAGTGTTTTGTTTTAAAAGTTATTGTGGATCTTGAGAATGTAACCCGTGCAATGAGAGAGAGAGAGAGAGAGAGAGAGAGAGAGAGAGAGAGAGAGAGAGAGAGAGAGAGAGAGAGAGAGAGAGAGAGAGAGAGAGAGATGGGGGGAAGGGAAGTCTGTTAATTCGTATATTTGATCCTTTAAATCAGCCTAGCTTGTGGTCATGAGGTGGGGGTAGTGGTGGGGTTGTGTAGTGAGGGTGAGGGGGGGTGGGGATAGGGATGACCAGAAGCCGCACGAGTCATCAGCATCGCCTTGACGTGGGGCTCGGGTAACGACACAGTGGGCGGCGAGGGAGGGAGGCTGGCTGGCAATACCCACGAGGGCCGCTCAGGGGGTAAAAAGTGGAGCGATAACCCAATAAAAGGTGTGTGCTAACCAACCACCCTCTTCTCCCGGCCAGCCCAGCACCGGCTACTTGGGCGGTGAAGGGTATCACTGCCTGAGCCATCTTGACTCCGAGGTGTGTGTGATCCTCCATAAATTATTCAGAGATCGGGCCCCAATCCACCGAGCCGTCAGCCAAGGTGTCGCCTTCCACACTTACGCGCCGACTACACTTGTAACAGCGTGAAATTAACTTTGCCGCTCAGCCAATCAACGATAGTATGATACCGCGACACTCTAGTTCTTGGACCAACCACAGAACGAGGCTCTCACTCACGCCACGCCCCCTCTCGTCGCGCGGCCAATGGTGGGCGGGATCCAGCTAGCTGATCGAAGCCATTAGTCTTGTGGGCGGGGAAATGGCGGGCCCACTTGAGACACTCAAATGCTAGCTTTTTCTCTGCCTCTATCGTCACTCGGCGTTCGGCACCGAAGCATTAAGCGCACTTTTTCACCTGCTCCACACCTTTTCGGTCGCCGCTATCGGAAAGTGTCGCAATTTGTGCTTCAGCCTCCCTCGCGTCACACCCTGGAACTGAAAGACTGACAGTGATAAGTTGTTGAGCTACTTTATAGAACTTTGGAAGTGTTGTTTTTGGTGTAGCTGGAGCCAAGTCGGTGAGCATTAGCTGCGCGGGAGGAGCGTGTCAGCACGAGGGAACACGTGCAGCCTCGCTATGAGGTGACCTGGACGCCAGCAGCTCCCGCCACCCTCACCGCCCACCACCATGTCTTACGAGGTGGCCAGCGTCATCACCCGCGGAAGTCCCTCCTTGGCTCACAGCAGGTCACCCTCACCCTTGAGTAGACGCTCGCCGTCCTCCGCCGTGGGAAGCCTGGCGGATGGACTAAGGGTGTCCGGTTCCCCTGAAGTGTCCAGCACCAGTCCCGCCCCGGCCCGAGGCTCAGACAGCGGGGCCAGTTCTCCAAAGACATCATCACCACCTTCGCACAAGTCCTTCAGCATCTCCAGTATTCTAAGTCGCGACGACCCGAAGAAGGATGCCGCCTGCGAGTCTCCGTTCCCCTTCACCCACCAGCACGACGCCCTCGCCGCCAGGTATGTTAACTATTAACAATGTTCCTTTCACTAAGTCTTGACATATAAATATTGATATGAAGATTAAACTTGTCAATGCTATTTGTAATATTTAAGGAAATGATATAAGTAAGATTAGTACTATACGTGTATCAAACAGCTTTTCTTCCTTCCTTGACATTAGGGATACAACTTCATATACAATTATTCAAACAACATATATATATATATATATATATATATATATATATATATATATATATATATATTATTTTTTATTCTAAAACAATAATGGAATCTAATGTAGTTAGGTTTTCATGCAAGAAGGTTGGTTATAGTAAATTCCAAATTGGAAGTAGAAGCGCGGCGGTGTCGGTGGGAAGCCTCGCCGCTCAGACACCAAGTTGTTGTTAAGTTATAAAAACAATTCTCGTTTAATTACATCAACTAAAAATTTGGTAGAATATTAAGAGCCGCTGCAAGTAAAATATATAGATGTATCGGGTAATTTTTGTTGGTAGTTAAATATCTTGATAATGTATAATTAGTGCCAAGACCCATTAAGAGGTTACTAGCGAGGGCGTCTTGATAAGGATGATTTTATTTAACTTTTAAAAAGGTTGAATTTTTTATTAGTCTTCTGAACTCCTATTGCCTTGCGTTATCCTACCTATTAGAAGAATATTAAATTTTTGTTGATTAGTACTAATGGATATTACAATATTATTAATGGGATCGGCGCCTGGGTGTTTGTTTGCGCGTGTAGTTAAAGCTAAACATAACCGTAACATGTGAAGTGTGAGTAGGAACAGACGCGCACAGCCTAACCAGGTGTTCATCCTTTGCGGGACGTGGTGGGGTAAGCTGTGGTGCCTTGGGAAGCCTGGCCAGGTAAACGGTGCTAATCCGAATGTCACAGTCTGCCGTGTGTCTCAAGGACCAAGGAGACCGAGAGGATCACCCTGGCAGCACAGCGCATTTGAACGAATGATCTTAGTTTTATTGTCTGAAATGTCACCGTGAACAGTAGCATGAAGGTAACATTGTGTGGTAGGAGGCTCTTTGATCTGGTCCCCGCGACGCACCAATCATCGGAAATAGAATTAATCTGCCGTAATGCATTCCCTGGGATGGGATCTGTCCGCGGTGCACGAGAGGTCGGTGCCGGTGCCGCCCTTGTGAACGTGGACCCTGAAATATCGCGTTTTGTTTCATAGTAAAATCATGTGCCTATAAATGATTTACTTTTTACATGACAAGTCGCTTAACTGTCATTTTCTTATCAATGAGAGTTCGTTGAAGGATCAATGGTTTAGGACGCCATTCCCAGCGCCTTCCATTACCAAGGGGCGCGGCGCAAGGATGCCGTACTAAGGCAGCAAAAACCAGGGTCCTGCGGGTGGTGTGTGTCGCCTCGCCTCCAGCATGGCGAGGCAGCGGGTGTGTGGCGTCCTGTGCGGGTTTAATGTGTTTGTATATAGTTTGATGACCTTACTAGTGTGCGGTGGTGTGCTGCATCACGGCCAGGACACCATTGAGCATCGCCAGGATTGTAGTAGAAACCAGCGTTCATTTAGGCCGGCGACCAGTCCTCTATTACGCACACCCCCTCCTACCGACCACCTTCTTCCAACGCTGACCTGGGCTGAGCGGCCACTCTCATACAGCGCTGACCTCCTTTGTGCGAACATGTACTGTAGTCAACTTTTATACATCCGGCGGCGTAGAGTGGACGCTCGCGTACATACGTGTTCACTCCTTGATGAGGCGTGATTCAGGCGACTCGTGGCGTGAGGGGCATCGCGGCGGCGGGACGCTGCTCTTGTATTCTTCTCAAAGGTGCCAGCGGTGGGACTTCCTGGAGACTCAGATTTGTATGGGTTTGTTAATTGTTGTAATGTAGAGGCTCATTCAAAACTATATGGCTTTGTGGTAGTTGTTTTCTCTCTCTCTCTCTCTCTCTCTCTCTCTCTCTCTCTCTCTCTCTCTCTCTCTCTCTCTCTCTCTCTCTCTCTCTCTCTCTCTCTTCTCCTTAACTACTCCGTGTGTGTGTGGGGACCCCCGCCCCCTCTCTTAATCGAGCGTACCTTGTCTCGTCTCCCACACTGGAGTAGTCTAATAAGTAAGGTAAAAGAAAGGCAAGTCCTGGACGGCACTTTGAACTCGCTGCACCGTCACTCAGGAGCCTCGTCGCGGTGCTTCATCCTGCCTGCCTGGCTGGGTTAGTCAAGGAGCTAAGTAGAGTGACGGAAATAATGAAACAAAAAATAGTTAAATATTTTTTTAGATATGCAATAGGGAGGCTTTTTTCCTTCAAATTTGTGTATTTCTTATTCCGGCACGAAATATATTAATTATTTCATTACATCGAGAGAGAAAGAAAGATAAAAAAAGAAAAAAGTTCAAATAAAATGGTAGCAGAAAGTAACCCGTGGCGTAGGTTCGCTAGCGCCTCCCCCCCTCCTCCCCTCACCCCATCCACCTCCCTTAGCAAGAGGAGGAACATTACTGTTTTGTGACTGTTGTGGAGCAGGGGAGACTAAGTGTGTAGAATTGTGACTTTCTGGCGGAGGAAACAGCAGAGATGCGATGTGAGGATGAGATGAGCGGCATCCAGGCGATGTCTGGCAAATCTATTGTTTTTTTTAATAAATTGATCATTAGGATTACGTTATGCAGTCAGAGGCAGGAATAGCAAGTAATTTTGATTTTTGAAAACATATCAATCATTTGACTGATTCCCGTTCATGAAAAGCAATGGTGTTTCTGAAAACTTATTGGTCTGGTGGCAAGGACGCGGACAGTCAGTTAGCGGTACAACAGTTAGTAAGATAGGTTACATGTGATTAGTGTTTTCTTTTTTTCTTCCTTTCTTTCTTGGTAGTTAGGAGACTCGTCGCATAATGATGACACGGGCGGCTGTCAAGATGTCGGTAACAGTAGTCTTATGTTAACACGTCCAGAGTTTTTCTAGTTCATATCCACGTGTAATTTTCGATCAATTACCGTAGCAGGACTTTATTGTATGATGTGTTATATAATAAATCTTGATCAGTAGAAGGAGGACCTGCCGATCAGAGAGAGGGGGAGAAATAAAAAAAAAGAAAATTAACGTATTGTGAATATCAGACTAGAGTGAGGAATGTGGATGGAGAAGCCCAGCGGAGGAAGTAATGTGTGCGGCGGCGGTGAGTGGTGGTGGTGGTGAGACACGCTGGTTCCGTGGAGGAAATGTGCCGAGGATGTGAAGTCCAGCCCATACTACTGTGATGACGTGAATGGCAGGGCACCAAAAAAAACTGGTGTTGTGCTAAGAAAGTCAGTATATATGTGTTTATATATATATATATATATATATATATATTATATATATATATATATATATATATATATATTTATTGTAAGGGATAATTGGTTGTTGGAGCGACTCGAGTTAGCTTAAGCTTGTTGTTGAAGCACCACATAACTCTTGACATGAATAGGTGGGCAGCGGTGTGTGGGGTGGAAGACGGGAAGGAAGCCTGTCAAGTGTGGGGCTGTATGCGAGGTGTTTCAAGGTTGTATCGTTACACCGCCTCGGAGTGTTGACCTCCTCCTCCTCCTCCCTCCCCCCCCCTCCTCCTCCCTCCCCCCCCCAGCCACACCCTCAAGCATCATCTGCCGCCCGCAGCTTTCCACTCCTTGGGCATTTTAATGGTCATTATGACAATGTAGTTCATTACTAATTAAGCGCTTAGGGCCTCTGTCTAGCTAAGTATCGTAGATCCTATAATTATAACAGATAAATAATCATTATCCCCAGGCTGACTGTAGACCCTAATTGCCCGCTGCGATTTAAAACAGTTCAGTTTTTAAAAACATATTTGTGGTCCACCTGGAAATCTTTGCATAATTGGCAGGATAAATGAGGCCTGCAACTTTATATTTATATATATTTTTTACTGTTAAAGATAAATAAAAAAATTTTATGCAGAATTACCTGTGCCCGTTTGGTAAAAAAGTATTTAATATATCAACTCATGCTCTAAATCATTTAGTAATGACTTGATCCAGTAAATGTATTTCCAACAACAATGGTAATTCATTTTAATTTATTAGCTCTGGACGTAGAAACTTGACGATGATCCCCCCCCACCCCGCGTGCGGCCTCACCCTGTCTAGGAACCCAGGGCCAGGAGGTAGCCACGTAAAGGTTGGTCCTGAGCGTCGTGTGTCGTGTTGGTTCAAGTAACACACATACGAGGATGAACTGACTCACACACCGATGATCCTTGAGTCGAGGATCCTCTCGGCTATTGACAGGCGTCTTTGATTCAATCCTCGTGCATTAAACATAACTCTAAAGTCCTGGCTCCTGAGTATTTCCACGCTGGCACTGGGAACGTAGGAAGGTCACCCTCGGACCTCATCATCATCATCATCATCATCGGAGTGAAGGTGATAGGAATAAAAAAACTAAAAAGTAACATCAGTGAGCAGAACACACAGTCGTTGATGGAATCCAGGCATAGACCGCTTAGTGCAAAGAAACAAACAACGAAAAAAAAGAAAAGAAAAAAAAAGAATTCAGTCGGGAAAAGGGTTTTGCAGGACAGATCGGCTCCATCACTCCTGTAATGGTGGTCCGTGCTGGCCTCCACCGACCCAAAAGTGTGCACATTTTTATCAAAGACCAATACATTTTCCTTTTCGTGGAGATAATACGACGATTCATTACTCAACTATATTATTTTGTTATGCTATATTCTGATTATTTTCTTTTTTTTTACTTAGCCACTAGGGAGGAATACTGTAGTAGTGGTGGTGTGCGTTGTATAGTACGTGGTTCTACAGTAGTACCGTGCGTGCGTGCCACTCATTAAGAGTGTTGTGGCGGCGACTCTTGAGATGGTTGTGTTGTGTTGTGTTGCCGTGGCTCACTAAACACTACTGGCTACATTTCATAAAACTTAAATTGCTGAAAATAATACACATGCCTTTCACTGTCATCAAATTAAACCATGACAATTATAATACTTTGAAGAATTTGTAGATAGGCATAAATAAATCACAGTTCGCAATGGACACGCAGAATTATAGTAAGATAACTCGCTTTACCAGTGGCAGAAATACTACGCGAACCACACACACACACACACACACACGCACGCACACACGCACACACGCACACGCACACACCACACACACACGCACACACACATACACACGCACACGCAAAAGGGTGCACCAGGTGTCCCCCCCCCCCTCCCCACAGTGAGCATCTGGTGCATCAAAGTGTAGTAAAAGCGGTGAACACGATGAGCCGCGGGTCCGGACTGGCTAAAGTAACGGCGCTGATTCACTGGCTTTCCAAATATTGTGTGTCAGCAGCGTCTGGTTCACGGAATTTGATCCTGGTCTCTGGGTGTGTATGTCCGTTTGAACCCATTACCAGGAACAGCTGGATCACTGGCCTCCCCGCGGGCTGGGGATGGCGGGGGGTGGGGGTGGGGGGGGGTGGGAACACACACACATACACACGCACATCTAAGTAGACACCCAGGTAGACAAGCTAACTGATACAGAGCATATATGAAAAGTTTGAGGTGGACATAATAGTAGTGTTAGTGATATTCAATGTAACGTTGATGCTGTTTTGCCAATTTGTAAACATTTCAACAGCGAATTTCCTGCAATCAATTTCAAAGAAAAAATTTTACCTTAACCACAAAATTGTGTGAGTAAGATTTCGTTATCAAGATGGCGTGCTGTGGACAGAGGGAGATGGTTGGCTGGGTGGGTGATTGAAACTGAGCGCAACGTAGCCATCGAGGGAAGTGGATGAGGTCCATACAACTACTTCATTGCAACTAGTGCATGGTGAAGAGGAGTGGATGGGTGGGACCTTTACATTGTATTAACCAATCACACGCATCGTTATGGAAGGTGGAGAGGAAGAGGCATTCGTGGGTTAGGTTAAAGTTAAGTTAAGTAGTGTTTTGGTTAACGTTATCTCGCTCGTTGTCACCGCCAGGATGTGTTGTAGCGGCGGCAGCGTCCTTAGCGGGAGTGGAGGTGGTGGTGGTGGTGGGTGTTATGGTTATTTCGTGTGGCCACCATGCAGGCGATAATGCACAGGATGGTTTTATTAAGCATTCCCATCTGGTAGAATGATAATGATGATACTATAACCAATGAATTAAACTAATGATCATGACAAAATACCTATAATGGTTAATTACATTATTATTATTATTGTTTTATAATTATAATTATACTTCTACTACTGCTACTGCTACTGCTACTGCTACTGCTACTGCTACTGCTACTGCTACTGCTACTACTACTACTACTGCTACTGCTACTGCTACTACTACTACTACTACTACTACTACTACTACTACTACTACTACTACTACTACTACTACTACTACTACTGCTATTGCTATTACTATTACTATTACTATTACTATTACTATTGCTATTACTATTACTATTACTATTACTATTACTATTACTACTACTACTACTACTACTACTACTACTACTACCACCACCACCACCACCACCACCACCACCACCACCACCACCACCACCACCACCACCACCACCACCACCACCACCACCACCACCATTCTACTACTATTGCTACTATTATTCAGCAGCATGATAGCGCGGTACATGCAACGCTCGGCTCACAAACAAGGAGTTCGATTGGGTCTCGTTGCACGCTTAAGCTCCCATTCAAATAGTAGAATATATGTAGCTACGAACTATAGATGACTGTGATTCCGCAATCCGACGGGAGAGGGAAGCCACCACTCGTGTGTGTGTGTGTGTGTGTGTGTGTGTGTGTGTGTGTGTGTGTGTGTGTGTGTGTGTGTGTGTGTGCCACGAAAAACCGCAAAGGCACATTCTTTGTAAATCGCAATGTTTTTATTCTACCACAAATACAACAAGAACTACTACTACTACTACTACTACTACTACTACTACTACTACTACTACTACTACTACTACTACTACTATTACTACAACAACAACTACAACTTAGCATTATTATTACTTTATCATCATCATCATCAGTATCACCATCATCCTTACCGCCCCTCCTCCTCCACAGACTAGGATTGATGAGTCACATGTCCGCCCTGGCTGCCCGACATCCCTTCCTCTCCTTGTACCCCGACCTGAGCGGCGTCAACCACACCTCACCTATGACCCCGCTGGCCGGCATGGGGGTCCCGCTCACAGCCAAGGCCCCCTGGTACCCTCCATGGGCCATTCCACCCCTCGCTGCCCTCGCCTCGGCCAGAGAAAAAGAAGCCGGTAAGTTAATGTATAGATGTGTGTGTGTGTGTGTGTGTACTTTTTTTTATATTTCCTAATCTTAAGTAATGTTAGAAAGTGGGGAATGTATATGTAAAGTAGGAAAACTATGTGAGTGTGTAAATAATGTTTGAGTGATAGGTAACTGGGTGGTGAGGGGAAGGATGGATGGATGGATGGATGGATGGATGGATGGAGTCTTTCCACGTATAGACTAGTGTGGTATAACATTTAGTGCGCGGCCCGAGGCATTGTTATCACTGAGGAAGCTTAGGTATCAGTGTTCAGACTACACACACACACACACACACACACACACACACACACACACACACACACACACACACACACACACACACACACACACATAACAACAACTTACGGTGCCGCTCACAACTGGTGTTTGTATCGGGTTTTGAAAATTCAATCTCTCACTAAATTAATTAATTCATCCATCATCCCATCCTCTTCAGACCAATTTCCTCACCGGCCTCATTTTAACTGTTTTTCTTTCTGTTCAGTGGCGCTCGTCTCGTTTTCCTATCCTCACTCTCCTCACTGGCATTTCCCCTCTTTACTTTGACTTTCCTTTTACCGTCCAGTGCAGCATCCACTCCTTCCCATACTTCATTCCTCCCGGCCCTTCCCCGAGGCTAGTGTCCTTCCTATACCACCACCACCACCACCAGGATCCCTACGTCCCCCTGTTTGACTTCAATCAAGGTAAACGCGGGCGGGAGCTCCACAAACGTCCGCCCAAACATCAAGAAATCAGTTTTGTCTGATTTTAATGCACCTTCAAACGGGGCCCTGAGTCGTTTCATTGAGATTGGATAGGCGAAATAAAACTCTCCGACGCTCGCTATTTTCCACCCCCAGACACTTTTCATCCGGGCAGCGGCTGACTTTTGATGTGTCAATTTAGGAATGATTCGGCGAGGTGCAGCAGCGCCAGCAATTTCCGCAAGATTGTTGCCAATTTATTCCCTGAACTCTGCCGCAGGAGAAAATTAAGAAGAGTAGGAGGGAGAGGAGGTGAAAAATGAGAATGTAGGAGGAAATTAATGACGGAGAGGATGACTGTGAGAAGATATACAGATGGAAAAGTGGGAACAGACGCAAAGTGAATGACCAGAGAGGAAAGAGGGTGGAGAGAGAGAGAGAGAGAGAGAGAGAGAGAGAGAGAGAGAGAGAGAGAGAGAGAGAGAGAGAGAGAGAGAGAGAGAGAGAGAGAGAGAGAGAGTCAATCAGTCAGTCAGTCATATTTTTATAAATTTCGATAATTAGGAAGCCCTCTTCTATGCATGAACGTTGAGTGGAAGGAGCTTGTCAACAAGTTAACACACACACACACACACACACACACACACACACACACACACACACACACACACACACACACACACACACACACACACACACACACACACACACGCACACACAGGCTGTATAACCAAGGGAGGAGGGAGGAAGGGAATGTGTTCAGACAGCATCTCAACACTGTCTTTATCTTTCTCTTTGTACTCGCTTATACACCTTTATAAAACTATACAGCATTCACCATCACGCTGTCGTGTGTGTGTGTGTGTGTGTGTGTGTGTGTGTGTGTGTGTGTGTGTGTGTGTGTGTGTGTATGTGTATGTATGTGTATGTGTGTGTGTGTGTGTGAGTGTGTGTGTTGCGACATCATAAACCGGACGTAAAACAAATCCGGTAGTAGTTTCCTCGTCAAGTTATCTCGTGGGTCTTATCTCTTGGCTGTGGCGCTTCTGCTGCTGCTGTGGGAAGGACGCTTGTGTAGTGGTGGTGGTGGTGGTGGTGGTGGTGGGTCTGTGGTCTTCTTTTCATGTCGCGGCTCTCGGTAACCAAAACGAGTAAGAGGACAGATGGCGTCATTAGCGGCACCTGGCGGAAAGTTGAGAAAAGCCGTGTGTAAATATGTGTGTATGTATACGTATGTAGGTAGGCAGGAAGTCGTTCACACTGTTACTTGGACCACCTCTAAGGCTTCAATGTATGCCTAACCTAAGGAACATGAAGATCAACGAGAGAGAGAGAGAGAGAGAGAGAGAGAGAGAGAGAGAGAGAGAGAGAGAGAGAGAGAGAGAGAGAGAGAGAGAGATGGTTTACGTTTATACTGGGTTCTCATTATCCTTACGCTATTCATCCCTCGTTTAAAACCTTCTTTACATCACAGTTTACAAAATGATGAAGATAATACTAAGACGCTCATTAAAGTTAACGATTGAGAATGCAAAATCTGTGCCGTAATCTGAAATCCCTAAATGCCACTCTGACTTCAAAGCGTTATTATTGTGGAGGACGCGATCAAAAGACAGTTTCCTCTTTTTGAATTTTAGCGCCTTTTCCTTTGGCGCGCCTCCCACAGCGTGTGATTGGCGAACAATGGGCACTTACGCGGATTAATCCTAGTAATGGCAGCCCTCCACTGCGTTCGTTTCCCCCAACCATCGACTTCGCTCCTTTCCTTGTCTCTCCCCGGCTGTTGTGGTGCTCTTGGTATCACCCTCCACTGCATCAAGCTCGTTTCTTGATGAGCGGAGGCAAATTGACCCATTAGTCGGTAGAGGGCAGGCAGGGAGGGACAATGCAGCTCGCTGTCTAACAAAGGAAGCCGGCGCCAGAACGGGACCGTGTCAGGGATTGTGTTACATTGGAGAGATTTGACGGGCGCTGTTTAAACTCGTACCTCTGTCTCGCTTTGAGGAAAGTTCGAAACCACTCATTCTCGACTTCAGCTTCCGCCGGCGACTGAGTTTTATTTGGAGCCTCCTCCTGTATTCTAACTTACCCTTCACCGGTGTTTCTTCGCCTTGAATGCCATACTTGTCCTCGCTCTTCCTTATTTGCGTTTATTTTCCCTATTATCACAAGAGGAAATCATTCATCGACGCCAGATGTTAGAGGAGCGGACGCACATTTTAGGTAGTCAGGTGTATTACAAGGGTGAGGAGTGAGGGAACACTGGTGCTTGTCTGCTCCAGTTCCTCGCCCCTACTCTCCCTGCTCCCCCTTCCCCCTCTTTCCTCTCTCATCCTCTCATCCCGTGCACACTGAGCGCCACTCCAGAGCGGCACCCAGCAAATGAATCATGGTTCTCTTCTACTGCTGCTGCTATTATTACTGCCTCACTGACTACGCTCCTCTTTTCTTCCCTTGTCTGGTCTTTGTTGTATTAAGATCCTACTCCTTCACGCGTTTCATTCCTCTTCAGGTTTATTTTTATTGTATAAATATGTGCGTCTTAGCCTGGGGGCGGTGTTTTCTTGGGGAGATTCGTCATATCTCGAGGCAAGATTTGTTCCATTAGATTAATGTGATTCGTGGAAGGCCTCAGTGTCAGCCGCCAGGTAAACGATGACAGGTGTTTGGTTGCTAGTCGTTAGCGTCCCCAACAAATTGAGTCAGGTATTTTAGAAGACGGGGGGTGGGGGGGGGGAGAAATATGAATAAAAAAATTAGGTGAAGTAGGAATGATAGATAAAAGGTTATAGCGGAAGGAGGTAAAGTGAGCAGGAGAAGGGAAACCATCTGGAACAGAGGAAAGAGGGAGGGAGGAGGAGGGCGTGAAGGGATGGTTAGAGGGTGAGTGAATCGGGAAGTGAATAATTGTTACCGCGGCTCAGGAATGGAATGCTAACAGAGTGACTCACACACTTGGCAATGTTTGGTGGAAGGTACAAACACGTCATTTTTGGGTTTATTGCAGCTACAATAATATAAGTATAAGTGTGCATTGAATGTTACATAATTGTGGCTGAGTCAGTGATATGTTGTGGCTGAGTTGGTGATATGTTGTGTTGTGTTGCAGAGTCCCCTTGCGGCGGTGGTCTTGGCAGCCCCGGCAGCGAGGCGCCTGTCGAGGTGGTTCGATCACGCTCACCCTCACCTGGGCCTCGCTCACCCTCTCCTCCACCCTCACCCCCAACCCCTTCACGAGACGATCACCGGATGGGGGACGCCGAGGGTGGCATCGGATGCGCGTCAGGGTCCACGCACGGCGGGGCGCCCGACGAGGCTGAAGAAGATCGGAAGCGGCGTAAGAAGAAGACCCGAACAGTGTTTTCTCGGTCCCAAGTGTTTCAGCTGGAGAGCACCTTTGATATGAAACGATACTTGTCGTCGTCGGAGCGGGCGGGTCTGGCCGCCTCCCTTCACCTCACGGAGACGCAAGTCAAAATATGGTTTCAAAATCGTCGCAACAAGTGGAAGCGTCAACTGGCGGCGGAGTTGGAGGCGGCGAACATGGCTCATGCGGCTCAGCGCCTAGTGCGTGTGCCCATCCTGTACCACGATGGTTCCTCCTCCGTCGAGGCTGCACACACTCCTCCGGCGCCGCCTCCGCCATCATCCCTTCCCCCTCAATCCGCACTCCCACCTTACTCCTTGTATTACCCTCCCGTTTCCTCAGCCTACTCCACTACAGTGCAGGCTCCCACCCCAGTCAGACCCACGCTTTCCTCCCTCGTGTAGGCACCCCGCCAACCCTCACGCGACGAGATCCGAAAGCAAGGACTCTGGGCCCCTTTCCCCGTTCCACCTCAGTATTAGTGGTGCAAATAAGCGGCATAAAATTGAAGGTGTTGATACCCCTTCATATGAGGATGGTCCACTGAAGTATCAGTTTCCAGCTCCCTCCCAACACCAGCAGCACCACCACCACCACCACCGTCGCCGACCAGTGTGGTGCATGAGGGATCCAGTTTGCCGGGTTTTAGTAAGGATCAAAGGCACATATTGCGGCGAGCAGTCCGCACTTTGGACCGTGGCTGCCGGGCCGGGCGGGGCGGCGTTCCCTGCTGCTCACTGCATCTACGTGTGGATTCTAAATAATACAAACTGAGTCGATGTTATTGTCAGTGAGAGAACTCCGTTAGTTATGTGTTGTGATGTGTTACCTCAACATAGTGACGAAGAGGCTGTACAAATTATGGATGTAAATTGTACATATTGAACATAAATATATTTATTGATTTTTATTCTTTGTAAGAGAATATTTATTGATTTGTTTAGTGATGGAAAACATTTTCCCAATGATTTTACATTTAGGCTAAAACTGTTTAGTGAGTGTCAATCGAGTTAGCGCAAACAGGTGACCATTACTCGTTGGCTGCGCTGCGCGGCGGCCGGCAGGGTGTGCAGGCAGGGTTCCGTGGAGCCTGCGTGCACCCTGCCACCAGGTCTGCGTCCTAGCCGCCCAACCCACCAAGAGCAATGTACATATCATTAGCCTAATGCCAAATTATCAGTGACTGATTATTAAATGTTTTAAATCATGTTTTGTTCATTTGACCTGGTCGTCCGTGCATGGAAAGGTGAGGCAGCTTGGAGATCCATGTTAGTGTATGCTGAAGTGATACTTTCTGAAGTGTGAGTTTCCCGGTGATGAAAAGTGTCAACGAGCTTCCGTTTCACGTGTTTGTAATGAGGGTCGTCGGCGTGAGGGGAGCAGCGACGCGCGTCGACAACCTGCCTTTGAGCCAGCCAGGTGGGTTTGCGCCGCAGATCCAAGGGAGCACCTCTTGATGCCACGTGCACGATGAAGACGGGGATGCAATGGAACGATAAATGCAGCTCTGCAAGAACCACTCATTTACCAGTTCACCCATATATTATTTTATTGACTCTCTCTCTCTCTCTCTCTCTCTCTCTCTCTCTCTCTCTCTCTCTCTCTCTCTCTCTCTCTCTCTCTCTCTCTCTCTCTCTCTCTCTCTCTTTTTCTGTGTGTGAAAGGAGAAAGTGAGAAATGACATTACTTATTCATTTGTTTGGGTGTAATCCCCCAAGTCTAACACCACTGCATTTCCCCGGCAGTCAAAACAAACATTATTTACGCCGATCAACTTTCCTCGGCGCGGCTCTGTGCTTTGGTGAGCTAAACATCAATCGCAATAGTTATTTTCATTTCCACGCTTCCCGAGTGAGACGGTCGAAAGTTGTTATTCCCGGCAGACTTGTTACCTCAGCTCACAAGCGTCAATAGTTTCCAGCATGTTATATATATTTTTTTATAATATATTTCTTGCCTCTGCTACCACTCCATCATTTAGTGAGAACAATAAACATACAATCACGGGATTTGGGAATACTAAGTTGTTTTCATCTGGAAACAATAAACTTTAAATGACGGTGTAACATTTAACATTTTTATTCGTGAAATATTTACGAGTCGCGGATCAAGTTAAGCTTATTATGAGAGTCAACTAAAGCTGAATTATTATAGACGAGGTGAGGGTTTAATGGCATTGTTTGTGGTTGTAGTGGGAGCGTGTTGAGTAGTGTTTGGTCCTACTTGGCGTAAAGTGTGTTGGTTTACAAAGGTGCGCATCGCCAATCATTACTTTTGTTTTCCAGTCGCCGCTTACACCATTATACCACCACACCGCTGTCGTGAATGTATATGTATAAGTAAATGGGATTGATACCATTGCTCCGATGAAATAAAAGTATCGCGCGCTTAGTACAAAATAACGTTATAACAATCTTCCTGAAAACAATTTGTAATGCACATCACAGCCGCCAGATGGACCAGTGACCAGCTGCCGCCTCGACCTACGCCCACGACTGACTGTCACACCTACTTGTCCGTCACAATAATGTTGAAGTATTGACAATTCATTAAAAAACACAATAAAAAGATTAAATGGTATTAGGAAATTATATCCTTCGCTAATGTCTGATACATTATGTGTGTTCGTATAGTATTGTGTCTGTCAAATGTATAACACTAAATTTATCTGATTGTCAGGTAAAGATGAGTAACAAATTATTACACAAACATCCAATGAGTGTGTGTGTGTGTGTGTGTGTGTGTGTGTAGATGGATATATAGATAGGTAGTTCCATAGTGAGATAGATAGCCATAGTAAACACTATTATCTAGCTATGAAAGGTTAGGGCGGCTATTCAAACCAGTAGAGCGAGGTAATATTTATAGGTAGATATGTAGTACATCACATTGTCAAACCTGCATTATAAAAGGAGAATAATGCTTGTCATAATTTTGTTTGCTTTATATAAATGAGTCTTCGTGGAGTGACAAGCGATTCATGGCATTCTAATTCAGGTATCAGACGTGGGGACGTAACCTAACACACGTGCATGCAGCCACCCACTACCTTAACACTGGCAGGCAGCACTCAGCACGGCTCCTTACCACCTGGTCCTGAAGGATAGTGTTCGGCTGTCATCATAAAGAAACATTTTTTTCCCGCTCAGTGTTCTAATATTCAGTTTGAGTTGTAAGCTTAACAACATTTGCAGCAGTATCGTTGGTTAGATTATTTTACATTCATGTCGGCTTGACATAATAACTTTTTTTCAAATTCATCGGAGTAAATTGTAAAAGGAGAAACAAAAATACAAATTTGTAAAAATTACAAATTTCAAAAGTTCAATATAATGAAGGATACAAAAGATAGAAAAAAGAAGAAGAAATCGTCATACGCTTGAACACGCAGCTTGGAAAAAAAAAACAACGATAATCTTTCAACAAAGTATAATCATGCGTCTGGCAGGTGTACGAGGCAGCGGGACGGTAAATAGAGTTGTTCTGTGGTGAAGACGGACCGAGGCGTGAGGGTAATACGTGTCCTTACATCTATATCAAAGTTATCAAACACCTGGGATGCATCACCTCAAGTGTGTCCGAGTGTCTGAGTGTCTTGGGCGTAGTGGTGGTAGGTGGAGGCGTGACCCAGTGTTGCAAACGATCCTTCCAGCCGTGCACAGGGGATCCTTCTTGCCAGACTGTAAGTGTTGCCAATTCATGTCTCATTTTGATTTAATAATATCAGCTCACAGGAAAGAGGGGGGGGGGAGGGAGGGGGTAACTGTGGTGTATTTTTCTTGGTGTTTAGACCCGTTCGTGTATTTAGTCCCAAGAGGTCGTGACTTAAGAACGCTTAATTTTTTAAGTACAAACGTAATTCTCTATTTATCTATCTATCTATTTATCTATCATCTTCATTCTATGGTGTTGAGGGAAGGACAGCAGGGACGCAACACCACCATCACCCTCACACATATAACACACTAAAACTGCTGACAATTTGCTGCAACACATGTCACACCTTAGGTTTCATGTCGGTGTGTGTGAAGTGTTTCGTTTGAGTGAGTGAGTAAGCCGCCGCTGGTCTTAAAGGGTGAAGGTTTTGTAGGAAGACCTTTATACGTAATAGGAAGTGTGGTCCTCATGGGACTTAACCTGTATCTTTATCTATATCTATATCCTAATCTTGTTGTGGAGAGAGAGAGAGAGAGAGAGAGAGAGAGAGAGAGAGAGAGAGAGAGAGAGAGAGAGAGAGAGAGAGAGAGAGAGAGAGAGAGAGAGAGAGAGAGAGAGAGAGATTTTCAGTGTATCTTTCTCTCTCTCTCTCTCTCTCTCTCTCTCTCTCTCTCTCTCTCTCTCTCTCTCTCTCTCTCTCTCTCACACACACACACACACACCTGATGGAGCTCCTTGGTGCACACTCCCTCCCTCCACATTAATAAAGGATTCATCATGTCCACACGGTCTCTTCCGATCTGCTTAGAGAACAGCAGAGTCCATTTTGATTGATGGCTCTGATACGCTCTAAATCCACTCCAATCCTCCTGACATCGCGATTGGACGTGGGATTTGACGATTCCGATCCCTTTTGTTTCGACTGACCACACGAAATGTCCACCGTCATCGGATTGGTTCCCTTTTGTCTCTGCTCATCCGCATTAAGTGAGCAGCCCTTGGGATAGGATACCTTGCGGGACAGATGCACCATTCACGCTCTAGCAGCCCAGGACGCAAGGTTTGTTTTGTGCGTCCCTGAGGCTGGTCGGCGGTGAGACTCAGATACTTACGTTCGCGTGTGCCTAAGGTCGTGTTCGGCTTGGCGGAGCGCAGGACCGGCTTAAATTGAGGTAAAACTGCCCAGTAGTCTCTGTGCGGGAGACGTAAACATTTTTTTTTCTGCAGTCCGGGCCGCTCCATTAATATTAGATATCACTGAGTGATAGAAATGGACTAGGGTCAGTACGGTCACCGAGAGGCTTTGTGTGTATGTGTGTGTGTGTGTGTGTGTGTGTGTGTGTGTGTGTGTGTGTGTGTGTGTGTGTGTGTGTGTGTGTGTGTGTGTGTGTGTATGTCTGTGTCTGTGTCTGTGTGTGTGTGTGTGTGTGTGTATTCCTTACGTATTTGTTTCTTAGTTTTATGGTTAATGTCAGGCATTTTCACTATTATTAGCATAATTGAGTTCCACATGTTTATTCACACAAACTCTAAGTCTCATACGCTGTCATAATGATAATTCGCAAACTCATTCAGCTTGTTACCAATTGTTTCGTGAGTGTTGACAGTTTGTCCAACACTCAGAACAATTTTGGATCATGCAATAAACAAACAAGTCTGTGATGAACTTGGCTGAGATGATTATAATTAAACCAAGCGTCGTAATTTTTCTGTTTTATAATTTGAAATGGAAACAAAACTTGAAACTCAAAACATTCAAACATAATAATGAAAAACATGGAAAGCTTGAGTTTACTGTTTTGTGATTATAAAATTCCACTACACAAACCCAACCATTTAGTACAGTAGTGATAGACTAGATTAAAACGGTCACCCTTCGTTTAGACAGGCTGAGTAACCATATTTCATCAGGAAGGAAAGATAAATTTTGAAAACAAAGCCATACAAGTTTGATCACATGTGTTACCATAGAATCACTATTTTTGAGGATGACAAGAGGACTTTCATTAACACTGTATGTATGTCTTCTGAGGATCAGCATATTACATAATATTATCATGAAGAATTTTGATATCGTGTATGAATCAGAGGATGAAGAAAGGAAAGGTGAAGCCCATGCATAGCCATGAGATAAATGTTCGCAAAAGTGTGAGCAGAAGGTTCAGCTTCATACACTAGAAAATGACAAGGAGATGAAAAAAGACGCCCAGAATTTTGCAAACGTGTTGGATGTATTTAGCTTGATTCCAGTTAGAAATGTATATTAGGCTAGGTTTTTATAATAATAATGATAATAGTAATAATAACAATAATGATAATAATAATGGTTTTATTTCTCCCGGAGGCACACACACACACACACACACACACACACACACACACACACACACACACACACACACACACACACACACACACACACACACACACACACACACAGCTGAAATCGTCCTCAAAATATTACCGTTCAGTAATTCCTTCATATATAATGTAAAAATTAGTCGCACTAGAAAAAAAACTAAACAAAAAACAACAGCCTTGCATTATAGTCTACTTTGTGTTCTGTAATTATGAAACGCGGCGAACATTCCAGTTGAATAGTGACAAAGTTCTTCAAACAGACAAGTGTACTGGTGTGTGCCGTGCCGTGCCGTGCCGTGCCATGCCGTGCCGGGCAGGAGGAAGGCCAGCGGACACAAACATCCTGGCACTCCTTGGTTGGACACAGGCATTTATATCTATATACAGAATGTCCAGCAATTTTTTTAGAATTATTTTTTTGTTGTTGTTATCTCCAAAAACTAAAGGTCACATTATTCTAAGATAAAAATGTTCCTTATAGATATGCTTGTTTTGACTTACTGTCGTTCGGTGGTGTAGTGCAAGATAGTAGTGCAGACCATTTTTGGAATGTCCTAACAAGTGTCTACACTCATCATCTCATCCTATCCATAGACCACACTCACTTATACAAGAGAGCAGGATTGCTGGCCTTCCTTTCCTGCCGTATTTGCGTCTACTATTAATAAAACTATTGCTACTACTACTACTACTACTACTACTACTACTACTACTACTACTACTACTACTACTACTACTACTACTACTATTACAAAACACACACACACCCACACACACACACACACACACACACACACACACACACACACACACACACACACACACACACACACACACACACACACACACACACACACACACACACACTACAGTAAATGAGGTATAACTAAAGTGAGTCATATTACAGCAGCCTTGCGTTCATTTTATTAAGTTACTGATGCAAAATGCTGCAAGTTTTTTAGTCTCGGGGAAAAAAAAAGGTATGAGAAAAATCATAAACCAAATACGTGTCATAAAGCTGCTTTGGCCTCCAGCTTTGCCCTGCTCTCTCTCTCTCTCTCTCTCTCTCTCTCTAACACACACACACACACACACACACACACACACACACACACACACACACACACACACACACACACACACACACACACACACACACACACACACAACAAGGGATCCGTGTTCAGTTCTTTCAGACTATCAGTGTGTGTTTGTTGATATGCTTCAGTCTGCTCCTCTGGGTCGTGTGATTGGATCTCTTTTTATGAACTTTTATTCGCGTTTCTTACTTTGGATTTTTTAACTAGGGCTGCCACCATGTTTCCCTCCCTCCCCCCTCCTCCTTCCCCCCTCTCCTCCCCCCAAGGCCACACCTCTTCCAAGTTGACCGGGTATTGTAAAAGACAATGAAAAAACAAGCTATTTCTTTTCATTATGTGCTGATGCTTCGTATACGTTCAAAAAGTTTATGTCTTGTTAACAAAGTCCATATTTTGAGAGATCTGACGAAGGTAAATCTGGTTCCAGCAAATGTGTTTTTCCCTCCTTTCACTTACTACCAAATCCATAACAGCTCTTAATAATAATGAGGCTCGTAAACCACTCTCCGTCTGAATATGCAGCTGTGGTAAGCTGCTTACAGTTCACCGCAGCTGCACCACTTCAACTGGGGCGTGAAAGCTGCTGCCGGCCCGTGGAGGAGGAGGAGGAGGAGGAGGAAGAGGAAGAGGAGGTGTGGGCGCCAGGCGGTATTTGTCTCTGGGCAGGTGGTCGGCGGATTTAATGCGATCACTAGTTTATCGGGTCGGTGTGTGTGTGTGTGTGTGTGTGTGTGTGTGTGTGTGTGTGTGTGTGTTTGTGTTTGTGTCGTACTGCCAAGACTGCCACCACCCCTTCCCCCAGCACACCTGTCTCACCTCCTCCCCTTCCTCTCCTCCTCCTCCTCCTCCTCCTCCTCTCCTCCTCCTCCTCCTCCTCCAACCTCAGCGTCGCCTCTCACTTCACAACTCCGACAGTTAAATAAAAGAAGGTGATACAGTCCCATCGCCACTACCTGTTGTGTACTCGTCCTGAAGCTGACACCGATATACATACACGTTTTGGACGCGAACTATTACGTAACGCAAGAGATGAAGAATATATGACTTATTTTTTATTATTATTTTTTTTTGTACTGTAATCAGATTTTCTCTGTGCCACATACTCGTCCAGGATATAAAAAAAAATAAGTGGTGATCACTAAGGTCGAATATTCGTAACTCTTACAGCATATTGAGATGAAAAAATAGAATTAGAAAAAAATCCCGCAGGAATAAAATTGATATGAACTTATATTTTACTAAAATGAATACTGAATGTGTGTGTGTGTGTGTGTGTGTGTGTGTGTGTGTGTGTGTGTGTGTGTGTGTGTGTGTGTGTGGGTGTGTGTGTGTACGTATGCAGATGACGACAACAAAACCTCACACTCATTACTCACTGTTTAAGGAAAAAATTCATCAAAACATGTTCATGGTCATTATTCAGTTACTCTTCTGAACGCGGTGTGGCTGAACCTAACAATGGCTTGGTAGAACGAGACTTGAATACACACACACACACACACACACACACACACACACACACACACACACACACACACACACACACACACACACACACACACACACACACACACACACAATTCCGATGAAAACAACAGAACAACGTTAAAACCAGTGGAAGCGGAAACTCAAGGATGATATCAAAGAACAATTTAGATACTCACAACACAATACAATAGAAACACTGTGTAGAGAGGGAAGGTCTGGTCTCGTCCCTCACACTGCAGTCACGCGGAGGGTTAATATAAATGCATCAAAAAATATCATTGGAATGGAAGTGAACGGGAGAAAAATAATAGTTAATGAGTGCGTTAATAAAAGGTGAGGCACAAGGTGGGTGCGTCGCTGCTTTGGGCTCACAGCGGCATAATAATCGCAGCTGAAATAATGATGATAAAAAAGCGTACACCCAGGCATTAACTGCACGCTGAATCCGGATAAAGCCACACAATTCCACTTTTAATGCAGTTGTAGTGAAATCCCAAACACAGCCTGAGTCCTGCCGCGGCGGTCATCGGCTCGGTAAATACGACCACATTACTAAATTACCTGCCGCCATCAGGGAATTCTCACCTGACGCACCACAGGCAAGAATGTAATGTAAATCTGATTATTGATAAAATTATCCAAACAAGTTAATACGTATTTTTCTACCGGGGTTTCAAGATAAAAAATGTTTATGCGATAATTTTTTCCTCCTGATTTTGCCAGACTTTTCCTACGCGTGGTTCATTAAAATGTTATTATTAAAAGTAGAAAAAACCGTTTGGGTTCCAGTATTTTTGAATGTATAATTGAATTAACTCATTTTCGAGGGAAACTCCACTGAAAAAGAACAAATATGGTGGAGCAACTGCAGCAGTGGAACGCCTCACGCTTGTCGATACTGCTGACGGAGATGAAGGTGGAGGTGGAGGCGGTCAGGGTGAAGGAGGAGGAGGAGGAGGAGGAGGAGGAGGAAGAGGAGGAGGAAGGGAAAGAAGAGGAATCATGATAGAGGGAGAGAGCACATGTCTTCCTTTTCATACTATATCGGCGCATCGTTATATTATTATTATCATTATCATTATTATTATTATTATTATTATTATTATTATTATCATTATCATTATCATTATTATTATTATTATTATTATTATTATTATTATCATTATCATCAGCATTATTATCATCAACATTATTATCATCATTCTGTACATTTTAGCTTCACCAACGTTATCCGAATCAAGTTTTTCCTTTCTGTTCGGTCAGTCTCCTCTCCTCTCCTCGCAGCCATCCATCCATCCATCCAGTTGGGTTGATAGATAATCCAAGTGTAATCCTGGGCCCCGTTGCCCCTCCCTGCCACGCGCCCTCTTTCTCCAGGAAGGTACTAATTACCAACACCTGGGGTGGCGTGCGGGTGGTGGAGGTGATTAAAGATGGAGCAGAGGGAGAGGGATGGCGAGACGGAAATCAAATAAAGGAGATGGGAGCACTGAGAGGGTGACTGAGGGAAGCAGAGACGTGGATGAGGGTGTGGAAGGAAGGTGTGAGGAGATGGATGACTTAGGTTAGTAGTATGGTGCTGCTGGGTGACTGGATGACTGCTCAGTTGTAAGGATATAGTTGATAGTTGAATAGATAGTTGAAGGTGCCGTTAATGAGGTGAATACGTTAATAGTAAACACACACTTGTCACATAAACAAATGCGCAACGAAGAAGATGATTAATTGCATTTCCTGGTGAATCTGAGAAAGGAAAAAAAAAATAGAATAAAAGATCGTTAGTTTTTATCTCTCTTCCTTTTTCTTTTCTCCATTATTTTCTTGTTTAATGTGTACAAACGATATACAAGGTGACGATAACGTAGCCTCGCGCGTTACCTTATCGGGCACCAGACAGACAGGTAAGGGAAGTATGAACAAACCTCGGGCGTCACGGAGTATTAGGTTACATGTGGGTCAGTCAGCTGCGTGTGTGTGTGTGTGTGTATGTGTGGAAGCCATGCACTCACTCACTCACTCACACGAACAAGAAACAAAGTAACTATTGCATATTAACCCAAACAGTTCCACGACATATCATCAATTTTTACATTAACTCTATACCTTTGCATGTCTGTCTGTGTTGAAATAATAATAATAATAATGAAGCGTCAGTGGTGTGTGCTGTGTGTATAGGTCTGGTCATCCTTCTCATTGTAAGCCTATAAACGCCTATTATCTTCTTGAGGCGTCTCTTTTCGTGGCCCAGAGTGGATTGTTTGCCGACACGCGGATCAGCAGCGTTGGACCTGAACCGCAAGTGAATTTATGAAGGATTAGAAGATCAGAAACAAAAGCTAGAGGCCAGGTGGTGTTTTGAGGGGAGGGGAATTTAGATGTTTAGGGTGATAAAGATTCGTTTTGTAGTGCTCTGTGTGTGTGTGTCTTTGTGTGTGTGTGTGTGTGTGTGTGTGTGTGTGTGTGTGTGTGTGTTATTTGCCCTTCCCCTTCCGTACCTACCGTTCTCTATACAAAATCATCTTGTCTTTCTTATAATAGAGTTCTCATCAATTTGTGTTTCCCTGTATTACTTTTCCACCTTCCTGATTTCCTCCTCCCTTCCCTTCCCTTCCCTTCCCTTCCCTTCCCTTCCCTTCCCCCTCCCACTACTACTACTACTTAACTTCCATCCTACTTAACTGTATTCTTTTTTGCTCTTCACTCCTAGCTGATTACTACTTTTTCATGTGTATATCCCTTACCTACCCTTTCACCTCCCCTCTTTCTCTCTCTCCCTTCCTCCCAACCTACTTATCTCTAGCCAAGTACATCCCTCTTTCTCTCTCTCCCTTCCTGCCTCTTTCTTTCCCTTCCTACTCGCCTCTCTTTCAGGAGGTTTCCCTCAGAATGGCATTAAGCAGTATCTTTTTTTCTTCTTCTTTTCGAATCACTTTCAACACTTCTGAAACACAAGATTAGGGAACGTTATGGTGGTGAATTGTATTAATGGAAAGTTTACGGGTGAAAGTGTATGTTATATATGTGTGTGTGTGTGTGTGTGTGTGTGTGTGTGTGTGTGTGTGTGTGTGTGTGTGTGTGTGTGTGTGTGTGTGTGTGTGTGTGTGCAATAATAATAATAATGATAATAAGAAGACTGCGATTAGTGTTTTAATTATAATGTTAGTCTGTGTATCTGTTCCATATAGTCGTCGATACTATTACTATATAAACAAAAGCAGATTGATGGTGTTGTAAGGATGAGTGGGAGTAGACGGCACATCAATGGCCAGTAGCTACAACTTCTTATTTTCCTATGTGATTTAGCTGACAAATGAGAAGGTAAAGAAGCCTAAGGAAGGGGAAGTGTGCTACGTAACTCCAATATGACACTTGACTGCATCCCAGGTTACAGGTGACGCAACTCCGTAAACACTTCGAGGCAAAGAAACACAGGCTGTTCTATTCACGTGATGGTGATAATAACTTGACCTTACTTTATGGTGTTAAGTTTATTTTTGTTTTATGTTCCAAACTTTTATTTTGATTTTTATTTGACTTGATTTTTTTTACTCAACTTTATTTTTACTTAATTTTACTCCTCTTTACTTTGCAATACTTTACTATACTTTACTTTATGCTACAAACTTTTTACTCTATTTGACTTTACTTTCCTTAATTTTACTCTTCTTTACTTTACTTTACTATACCTTACTTCACTTTACTGGTAAGGAAAATGACTGCAAAGTTAACCTGATGACCACAACACGGGGGAGAGAAAAAAAATTAATACAAAATCATATATAAATACAGGTTTGCATTGCTAGTGTAATCTATCCTTGCCCTTCCACTGTTCCTCGCCGGTGATCTGTGCGTGACGATCCATTTGCATCAACAATAACTTTCCTGATGCATTACTAAACCTGAGTGTGTCTAAATGCACTGGAGGTAAAAAAATAAAACAAAAATAATAATAATAATAATGAATACTCGTTCCACAATATTTTTTTCTCTCCTCTTCTCGTAGGAAACTAAAACATTTCACGAACTTTCTTTTTGTGTTTTTTTTTTCTCTCATTTTCTTTTTTTTTACTAATCTTTAACGCGTATGTTTGAAAGCGAAGTGGATAGATAGGTGTTTAGGAAGCCAGTCAACATCATGAGGTGCGCGTGTAGGTAGGTGGTTACAGGTAAAGAGGGAGAGAGCGCTTCAATGGCTTCCTTTAACACTCGTGGCGCCAACACCTACGCTTAAGCACTCCTTTGTTTCCATCTAGTCACACTCAGCACCACTCATCACCTCCCAGTCACACTCAGCACTTTCCAGTCACACTCAGCACCTTCCAGTCACACTCATCACCTCCCAGTCACACTCAGCACTTTCCAGTCACACTCAGCACCTTCCAGTCACACTCAGCACCTTCCAGTCACACTCAGCACCTCCCAGTCACACTCAGCACCTTCCAGTCACACTCAGCACCTCCCAGTCACACTTAGCACCTTCCAGTCACACTCAGCACCTTCCAGTCACACTTAGCACCTTCCAGTCACACTCAGCACCTCCCAGTCACACTTAGCACCTTCCAGTCACACTCAGCACCTTCCAGTCACACTCAGCACCTCCCAGTCACACTCAGCACCTCCCAGTCACACTCAGCACCTTCCAGTCACACTTAGCACCTTCCAGTCACACTCAGCACCTTCCAGTCACACTCAGCACCTCCCAGTCACACTCAGCACCTCCCAGTCACACTCAGCACCTCCCAGTCACACTTAGCACCTTCCCAGTCACACTCAGCACCTTCCAGTCACACTCAGCACCTCCCAGTCACACTCAGCACCTCCCAGTCACACTCAGCACCTCCCAGTCACACTCAGCACCTTCCAGTCACACTCAGCACCTTCCAGTCACACTCAGCACCACTCAGCACTACTCAGTCAGCCCAGCCTTATATACACCACAGCACTCACTGCACTCAGCACCTAATATTACTTGCACTTTAAACCTCTTGCTCGGCTTTCACTTCCCCACCACAACACCAGCACTCTTCAGCACCTGGGAGCACCACTCTCAGGCCAGGTATTCCCCCAAGAAAGGTGTAGGTGGCGGGATTGAGGCAGTGGCTTCACCCCAGCCATTGACTCCAAACAGCACAATAAAATCCGACTTTCCTGGAGAAGAAAGGCGAGCCCCGCGATACGGCTTCCATTCTCCCCGTTTTTTGACCATGTTCGGCGGCCACATTAGAGGCATTTAGCTTAATGGCTTCCCACTTATGAAAAGAAATCGCCATTTGAAAAGGCCCTGAAAAGAACCTTCCTTCAGAACCACTCAAACCAATTAACTGTTTCACATTCACGTCCACTTTTGAGGATGAATGTCGAGCCACTCTCCGGACCCGCCGCTGCCACGCTATCGTTCCCGCCGCCGCGTCTCCTGGTCACTTCCCGAGCCCGACGCCCGTCTCAGCGAGGCCCTAAACAACCTTCACGTGTAGAGGATGATACACAAGGCCTTCCAATACACCCGAAGCTGAACAGACGTCCCGCCAATGGCAAGGGAAGCCGCGGAGAGGCTGGCTGATGCAAGCTGTAACAACGAAATATTCTGGGAAAGGTACGCTGAGCTATAGGACGGCGGAATCCTCTCTGGCCACGCCCGGAGACTCCTAACAAACTATCTTCATTTAAAACTTTTCCTTTTACCTTAGCTGA
>JAPQNM010000040.1:14955336-14975336 GCA_029783475.1 Metacarcinus magister | reverse complement strand
CACACACACACACACACACACACACATTATACACACACTCACGCACACTTCTACCTCCTTCCAACAAGTGCTTTGTCATAGAATTTAGCATGAGTTTCCTCCGTTGCACACGAACAAATGTCTGAGTATTTACGTCAAAGGAACAGAGGAGTGTGTTAATGTACCTTCAGAGGCGCACAATGACTGTAATCACAGCTTGTGTGCAACAAAAGCACGTCGTACAGTTCTTTTCTCGGAAAGGTTTATAAAAAGAGAACATCTATTTCTTAATGGAATCCTGGCATGTCCTCAGCCAGACGCTTTGTTGTTTGTGTATCTGAACGTGCACGAGTATCATAATGGAGTTTATGGCGTCTGTATTTTATTCACCTACTGAATGGAAAAAAACATAAATTTAAAGTTTTGTTGCTCTACACACACACACACACACACACACACACACACACACACACACACACACACATACACACACACACACACACACACACGGTCCGCTAGCGTAGTGGTTAGCGCACTCGGCTCACAACCGAGGAGGCCAGGGTTCGATCCCCTGGGCGGACGGAGATTATTTGGGTGTGTCTCCTTTCACGTGTAGCCCCTGTTCACCTAGCAGTGAGTAGGTACGGGATGTAAGTCGAGGAGTTGTGACCTCGTTGTCCAGGTGTGTTGTGTGTGAGTGGTCTCGGTCCAACCCGAAGATTGGTCAGTATGAGCTCTGAGCTCTTTCCATAGGGGGACGGCCGGCTGTCTCGAGAGAGACCAGCAGCAGACTGTACAGTGAATACACACACACACACACACACACACACACGTTTAAGACTATAACGCTGTTATTGTTGTTCCCCCACGAGGGAGGCGCCGGTGACGAGGGTCGTGCAGCAGCAGAAGGAAAGAACGAAGGCTGCTTGACGCCCTGGACTCCTTGGTTTAAGAAGGGCCGAGTAAGGGATCTTGTGGTCGTGAGTCCTCGGTGGTTGGATCGTCGCTCAACCAAGATTCACTGAAACGTGAACTGTGGGGAACCGGAAATTATGTTTTGTGATGAGGTGCGGACCAATGGCAAGGCTGCTGGCTAATGGCTGCCAGTGAATGTTGACGCCAGCTGCTGCTGCCTTCACCACCAAGCTGCAGCCTTCACCAGGGAGACTATTATGTTCTTCAGAGCCAAGGTTGGTCTACTGGAAGCCCAAGGTGCCCCAGACAACTTCCCGCTGCCTTGGCCTCACTGGGATGACACAAGCGGAGTGGAGGAAGCGCTTGAGTCCCGTTCGGTCATGTGGCAACTGAGGGCTCTCGTTGACCAATCGGAAACGTCAAGAGCAATCCTTTCCGCGTCATCGAGGGTGGAGAGGCGCGGCCCTCGGTAAGGCCCGGCCCGGCTACCTTCCATGTTTATTCAGACAGCTTTCAATACAGAGCCACTCATCGGGGATAATGCCGGGAAAATGGGGCGTTTCTCTTTGAAATATGTGCTCATTGAGGTTCATGATGAAGTGAGGAGGAGCTGCGGCGTGAAGCAGCCGCGGTCACTCCCTGTAGCTCAAACGGCTTTTACATTCACTCAGTAGGAAGTAATCGCTCAAATATGTTCGCTATTAGTTTCTTTTTTCGTCACTTTATTTACGTTAACATGTGTGCTTCCATGTGGCGTGGACCCATGTCCTCTGAAGCAGAATAAGACATTAATATTTCAATCCCAACCGTGGATCTATTTTCCCTCGATGTTTTCACGCTGCGATGTCGTAATTACAGAGAAGAGGGCAAACAAATCCGTATTATCTCCCTGGACTCCATTAACATATGCAGATGAGGAGGGAGACGCCTCGGGGGTAAGGAGTGAAGGGAACAACAAGTCTATCACACTGGAATCAACTTGCAAGGAATTTGTAGACGAGTATTGGGGAACAATGTTGGACTATTCATTTTATAAGAGAAAAATAAGAATATGATAAGTAGCTGTGTTGAAGATTCTTAAAAAACACATCGAACCCTCTTAAGGAAATGTAGAGTGACAAAGAAGGAGACGAAGAAGGAAGTAGAACAATAATAGAAAAGAAAATGTATTGTATGGAAGGGGAGGAGAAAGTAGAATTAAGAAGTGAAGACATTTTAACGGGCAAAGCTTATGTGTGTGTGTGTGTGTGTGTGTGTGTGTGTGTGTGTGTGTGTGTGTGTGTGTGTGTGTGTGTGTGTGTGTGTGTGTGTGTGTGTCGGGTAACGCTGCAGGACCGGAACCTTCTATAAGTCTCGGGGGCGCGAAAAGCGTTTCCCAGCGGCGCTTGCTTTATCTTCGCCAGGATGGAGGGGAAGGGACGGGGGGCGAGGGGGGGCGAGGGGAGGGCGTGGGTAGCAGGGGGCCGAGCTGTGTGTAAGGGATCCACAAAGGGAGGCGACAGGCTGGCCCAGAAAGTGGACCATGAGGATGAGAATGGTGCGAGGATAGCCTCCAGATCACCTCCGCGGGGGGGCGCTACCTACCCTGCGTCGCTCCCTCCGCTGGGGATCCTCGGCAGGCAGGCAGGCAGGGAGGCAGGGAGGGAGGCAGGGAGGCAGGCACACCACACGCTACCATCAAGTGTCCTACCACCACGCATTACCCTCTAAAAAACACTATTAATCACCCTCAAATAATACACCAAAGAAATGACAACATCACAGCCAGAAATAAGGCAAAAGGAAAGAAGGAAAGTAGGAAGGTAGGAAGAAGGAAAATAAAAAGGGAAAAAAAAGGTACCTATTCGTTGATCTTGTGTAGTTCCGTGGCAACACTGCGTGATAGGCCGAGTTTACCCTCGCTTTTGTGTGTGAACAAAAGCGCAGCGACCCTGAGCCTCTCTCATGCCAGTAGATACATATGTGGGGCTTTCATCAGTTTTCTTTATCTCTTTCTCTTAGGCTCCCGTGTGCACCGGTAAGGAATAATGTTGTGGACAGTGTACACAAGGGGGGCGGGGCGGGGCGGGGCGGGATCAGGGGCAGGGGGGGAGGGGGGAGGGGGTTTAGGGGAAGGGGAAGGGGAAGGGGAGTGTGACATAATAGGGGTTGACGGGTCGTTTTATAGTTTCCGTTAACCCCAGGAAATTGAAAAGTACCTGATGGTGATGATGGTGGTGGTGGTGATGGTGGTGGTGGTGGTGATGGTGGTGGTGGTAGTGGTGGTGGTACTTGTGGGTTTTGTATTAATGGTGTTTGTGACTGTAGTAGTAGTAATAGTAATGGTGATGGTGGTAGTAGTAATTGTTGTTATTGGTGGTGATGGTATATTGATGTTAATGGGTCTGTAATGGTAGTAATGGTATCTCTCTCTCTCTCTCTCTCTCTCTCTCTCTCTCTCTCTCTCTCTCTCTCTCTCTCTCTCTCTCTCTCTCTCTCTCTCTCTCTCTCTCTCTCAGTGCTGTCCCCTCCCCACCTCTCCTCTTCGCTTTAGTAATTGTGATTCAAAGACTGACTAAACTCCGTGGCATTAAGGACCCCTGCTATGATGAAGGGGAGAGAGGGGGGGAGGGGGGGGAGGGGGGGGACAAAAAGAGAGGGGCAGAAAGAAGGGAGGGAAGGGAGGAGAGTACAGGATGGTGGTGAGGGGAAGGGAAGGGAAGGGAAGGGGAGGTTTGTAAGATATCCACACACTTCCCTAACCTCATGTACTTAATTATATTGATATGATTTTTTTATTATTATTATTGATCGATTTTACTTGCCATATGTTGAAAATTATATACTGCTTTACTTTTGTTATTATTATTGTTATTATTATTATTATTATTACTATTATTATTATTATTATTATTATTATTATTATTATTACTATCATTATTTTATCGCATTCCAGGTAAGTAATGTTATTTATTTATTTATTTCCAGGAACTTTTCTCTTCTTTTCTATTTCATTTGTTATTTTTCTACCTCGAGTGATTTGCGAGCTTGGAATTTGATGTTTGTTTTGCATTGCTGTTTTGTAGGTCCAGCGTGGTGAAGAGGGAGGTAGGTCAGGCTGCAACACGATGACTGGCTGGCTGGCTGGCTGGTTGGCTGGCTGGCTGGTTGGCTGGCTGGCTGGCTGGCTGGCTCTCCACGGGACGCTGTTTGTGTTCTCGTGTCTGTAGGTAAGTTGCGATGTCTAGCAGCTCACAGAAGACTTGTATTTATTGACATTGTAGCAATAGTTTATCTTGGCGTGTTGTTTGAGAAGATGAAGGCTACCAATGTGCCTGTAAAGTGTAGGAATGAAGAGGTAGTAGTAGTAGTAGTAGTAGTAGTAGTAGTAGTAGTAGTAGTAGTAGTAGTAGTAGTAGTAGTAGTAGTAATAGTCATCTAAGGTTTAAGAAAGCTTATTATTATTACTTCACAATATCAAACAGTATTATTTTACATTACACAACTTATTAATAGAGTAACATAAGTCTAAGGATATTGTCAGAGATAATAAGGCCACATTATGTTGTCACTGTATAAATATTAGTAAATAGATTAAGGATTCTCTCTCTCTCTCTCTCTCTCTCTCTCTCTCTCTCTCTCTCTCTCTCTCTCTCTCTCTCTCTCTCTCTCTCTCTCTCTCTCTCTCTCTCTCTCTCTCTCTCTCTCTCTCTCTCTGTGTGTGTGTGTGTGTGTGTGTGTGTGTGTGTGTGTGTGTGTGAAGTTTTTTCTCTTCATTGGGGTATTTAGGAAGTATTCTGGGAAGGAGAAACCAAATGTTGCAGCCTGTTTGCACACAATGAGAGAGAGAGAGAGAGAGAGAGAGAGAGAGAGAGAGAGAGAGAGAGAGAGAGAGAGAGAGAGAGAGAGAGAGAGAGAGAGAGATGAGGAAGGTATCAGCCAGACCCCCCACTGATTCCACTCTCAAATGCCTCCCCTCTCTCCATCCCTACCCTTCCTCTCACTCCCTACCCATACCTCCCTCCCTCACTCCCTCCCTCTCACACCCTCCCCCTCCACCCTTCCCCCCCCTAACACACGCCACAGCTGTCACACTCAAACCTATACGGCGGCAGAACAAAAAACAAACATTAAACAATAGAAACTCGTACACGTCCATTTGAAACACAACTATATGGGAAAAACACACAAACACTATATATATGTTTGGTTTTTTGTGTGTGTGAGAGTGAATGAGTGAGTGAGTGAGTGTGTGTGTGTGGGACGAATGTAATTGAAGGTGAATTATGAGGTTGTCTAAACCATATTTCTTGCCCTCCCTAGTGGCTGCCGCTCCTCTTCCTGGGAGATAAGGTTTCAGATGCACAGCTGGCACGGTTTGTTGACGTTCTGAAAGGAGACGCGTATAATCTTCTCCAACTTAGTACCGATAATAGCCTAGCGTTGAATGTACGTCCGTGATTTCAGTACGTGGAGATGCTGCTAGGCTCCTTACACTGTTAGTTCATCCTGTGTGTTTGTTTTGAGTGTGTGTGAGAGTAACGGGGTCGGGGGAAGATACCAAACGAGGGAGTAATTAGAAGAGATGGCATGTCGTCGGGGCCTGTGAGCGGGCTAGCCAGCGAGCCTCACAGCGGGACACCAATCACAAACCTTAGAGATCCTCACAACATCTGTCGACCACTTCTGCTGCGCATCACGATTGTATTCCTCAAGTGATTGTGGCCGTGTGTGTGTGTGTGTGTGTGTGTGTGTGTGTGTGTGTGTGTGTGTGTGTGTGTGTGTGTGTGTGTGTGTGTGTTTGATGTCGGCGGTGAAGAATCTATTCATTGTCGATCACTTCACTTACTTACAAACACAAAGGCCAAGGCAAGATCATCAATGAGAGAGAGAGAGAGAGAGAGAGAGAGAGAGAGAGAGAGAGAGAGAGAGAGAGAGAGAGAGAGAGAGAGAGAGAGAGAGAGAGAGAGAGAGAGCATACTTAACAGCATGTAGTTTGTATTTCATTTTAATTTAAACCACGTACACACTCTCTCTCTCTCTCTCTCTCTCTCTCTCTCTCTCTCTCTCTCTCTCTCTCTCTCTCTCTCTCTCTCTCTCTCTCTCTCTCATGAAGGCTGGTGTTGTCTGCCTCGGACTCGTAATCAGTGTTGGGTTTGAATGGCTTTCAGGCAATAAGTGAATCTGTTTACTAGTAGTTCTCGAATTCCCACAACACATTAAGCTCCGATAAGCATGATCCAGCCGCGGGGGAATAGACGGGAAGGGAGGGGAGAGGAAAGGGAGGGAAGAGTGGAGAGGGGAGAGGGAGAAGGTATAGGAGAGTATTTGGAACATGGGGGAGGGAAGGATGGTGAGAGGGGGTACGATGGGAGACAAGGAGGGAGGAGGATAGGAGATATGTAAGGGAAGTAGAGAGTGGAGGAAGGAAGAATGGGGAAAGAGACAGAGAGAGAGAGATCAGGGGATGAGGTAAAGGAGAAGGGGGGGTGAGAAAAGAGAGATAATGGAAAATAAAGAAAGTGAGGGTGTGAAAAGGGAAGGAGATAAACGATGATAAAAGATATAAAAGATACAAGTAAGAGAGGAGGAAAAAAAAAAGAAAGTGAGGAGAGGGAAAGAATGTTATTGAAAGAAACCATTTAGTTAGAAAAACGTTAAGGAGTGAAAAAAGTTACCCGTGGTGTGGAAATATAAAATGTTTAATTAAGTTATAAATATCTTCGTAACTGAGACACTGTGAGGTTGACTGTGAACATGTATATCAAAGTGAAGGTAGAAAGAACAAAAACAATATTAAAATTATTACTTACTTAACTACTTATAATCGACGTTGCACATATGAATGGGAGACAGTAGTTAGCGGTTCTATTACCATCATAAGAGGGAATGATTAGTAGGCAATTATCACCTATGCATAATCAGTAGTTTTCTAGGTAAATGTGTTAACAAAGTACAGGTCTTAAGTTCGAAACGAGAAACGAGACCTGTAATTGGCTTGTTTACCTCTTGTGTTGTTAGAGGGTTGTCATTAGTAGCTGTTCTGCTGTGTTAGGTAAGGGAAGGATTGGTTAGCGACTGTCGGCTGTGGAGGAGGACAACTGTGTGCTAGATGGAAGGTTAACTAGAGGATTGGTCAATGGTTAAAAGGATGTGATTGTGTCCTGTTTCCTCTTCTTGATATTACTGTTGAGAGAGAGAGAGAGAGAGAGAGAGAGAGAGAGAGAGAGAGAGAGAGAGAGAGAGAGAGAGAGAGAGAGAGAGAGAGAGAGAGAGAGAGAGAGAGAGAGAGAGAGAGAGAGAGAGAGAGGACGACCAAGTGTTTATTAAAATGATGATGTAGATAGAAAGGTTTCCAAATCAATCCCATCCACAACCACATTCTGCACAACATTCATTCATTCTTTCTTTCTTTTTTTTTCCTACATTCTTTTCTTCTCCCAAACGAAAAAGATTATCACTAACTTTTTTTTTCTTCTTAACTTCACCAAAAATTATTATTTCTCTGTGGCCTGGATGACTAGAAGGAGGAGGAGGAGGAGGAGGAGGAGGAGGAGGAGGAGGAGGAGGAGGAGGAGGAGGAGGGGAAGAGGTGACGCCACAGGACCAAGATATCTGGAACCAAACACTGAAGGAGGGAACGGTGGAGTGAAGGGGAAGGGGAAGGGAAGTGAAGGGGGAAGGGGAAGGGAAGGGAGTGAGTGGAAGGGAGGTGGACTGAGGGGAAGTGAGGGGAAGAGGAAGGGAAGAGAGGGGAGTGAGGGGTGGGCGGGGGGGGGGGCGGGAAAAACTCCAATCTGGGCCTCATCTTTCCATGATTGCTATTTTATACTCGGGCGGATGTTAGCTTTTGTTCAGGGCCGACTTGGGGTGCATCATTTGGAACCCCTCGTTGGGCACACCCTCCTCCTCCTCCTCCTCCTCCTCCTCCTCCTCCTCCTCCTCCTCCTCCTCCTCCTCCGCCTCCTCTTCCTCTTCCTCCTCCTCCTCTTCCTCCTCTTCTTCCTCTTCCTCTTCTTCTTCTCTTTCCCCTCCTCTTCCACTTCTTCCACTTCGTCGTCGTCGTCTTGATTCAGTTTTTTTTCTCTGATATTGCAAACTTCCTTTCCTTTTTTTTTGACTTTAGTTTTCCTGTCAAAGCAAACTCCAAACACACACACACACACACACACACACACACACACACACACACACACACACACACACACACACACACACACACACACACACACACTCACAAAATAAAGTGTGGTGTTCCCTGGAAAGCGACGTGGCCCATCTTGCATTTGTGTGAGGCAGCGATTGAACAATTGAAAGCTCAAAGTCACACACACACACACACACACACACACACACACACACACACACACACACACACACACACACACACACACACACACACACACACACACACACACTCCTCGCTGATTGGTGGAGATGTGGCCAACCAGCGTAGGGAGGGATTGGGACGAGGTTGGAAGGAGGAGGAGGAGGAGGAGGAGGAGGAGGAGGAGGAGGAGGAGGAGGAGGAGGAGGAAGAAGAAGAGGAGGCGCTGAGTGCTCGCTTGTGTGAATATCTTTGTTTGTTTTTTGATACGCGAGTGTGTGTGTGTGTGTGTGTGTGTGTGTGTGTGTGTGTGTGTGTGTGTGTGTGTGTGTGTGTGTGTGTGTGTGTTCTTCATAAAACACAATAATATTACGTTCTCATAAGTTTTCAAAATATGATCATTGCATTGAGTTGTGTTTTCTGTTTAGCTCAATTCTTTTTCCTCCTCCTCCCCCTCCTTCTTTCTTCTTCTTCTTCTTCTTCTTCTTCTTCTTCTTCTTCTTCTTCGTGTTTCGTTTCGTTTTGTTTCTTCAATGGTTTCTCTTCTCGGTTTTAGTTCCCCTTCTCTCTCTCTCTCTCTTTCTCTCTCTCTCTCTCTCTCTCTCTCTCTCTCTCTCTCTCTCTCTCTCTCTCTCTCTCTCTCTCTCTCTCTCTCTCTCTCTCTCTCCTCTCCTCTCCTCCCTCTCTCTCCCTTCCTGTCTCTCATTCCATTCACTCACTTTCCTTTTCTCCCTTTCTCCTGTTCTACCTCCCCCATCTGCCCCTCTCTCCCTCCCTTCCTCCCTCTTTCCTTCCCTCTTACCCTCCCTCCCTCCCTCCCTCTCACTTCTCTCTCTTTCCTTCCCTCCTTCCCTCCCTCCCTCCAGGCAACCAGAGGAAGAACATCTCTTGGTAGGACTTTTTTTTTTCTCTCTTCTCTCTCTCTCTCTACTCCCTCCCTCCTCCTCCTCCTCCTCCTCCTCCTCCTCCTCCTCCTCCTCCTCCTCCTCCTCCTCCTCCTCCTCCTCCTCCTCCTCCTCCTCCTCCTCCTCTCGGGCTTGCCTCCAACTGTTTCTCCTTCTGCTCCCTGACCGCACAAGGTGATGTAGATTCCCCTTGGGGCTGCGTGTGCCTAGTCAAGACCCAACCCTAGTCAGGATAGGTCTAAGGTGTGTGTGTGTGTGTGTGTGTGTGTGTGTGTGTGTGTGTGTGTGTGTGTGTGTGTGTGTGATTTTCTCGTATGATTTTTGATTTTTCTTTCTCTTTCTCTTACACACACACACACACACACACACACACACACACACACACACACACACACACACACACACACACACACACACACACACACACACACACACTTTCATCCTTGTCCTTTCTTCGCACCTCAACGTTTACTTGCTCCTAGTCCTTTAATTCCTCCTTCTCCTCCTCCTCCTCCTCCTCCTCCTCCTCCTCCTCCTCCTCCTCCTCCTCCTCCTCCTCCTCCTCCTCCTCCACATCTGTGACTCGCCTCCCTGTATAAGGTCTTTGTTCCAACTTTGCCCAAGGATGTTGTGACAAAAATAAGAAACGTTTGTGATTTTTAAGACCAAGAGGAGGAGGAGGAGGAGGAGGAGGAGGAGGAGGAGGAGGAGGAGGAGGAGGAGGAGGAGGAGGAGGAGGAGGATTAGATGTTCCTCTGGCGAACGTTAGGATCTTCCCCGGCCTTCGTTCTTTGTGAGGAGGAGGAGGAGGAGGAGGAGGAGGAGGAGGACGATGAAGAAGAAGAAGAAGAAGAAGAAGAAGAAGAAGAAGAAGAAGAAGAAGAAGAAGAAGAAGAGTAGGAGTAGGAGGAGGAGCAGAAGGAGAGGAGTAGGAGGAGGAGGTGGAGTTGCATGAGCAGATGGCGCAGGAAGTTTTTTTATGGATGAAAAAAAAAACGTTCCTTAGGCAGGCGTTGTGTGGTGAGGAACGTTGTGTGTGTGTGTGTGTGTGTGTGTGTGTGTGTGTGTGTGTGTGTGTGTGTGTGTGTGTTGTGTGTGTGTGTGTGTCAAGAGGTTTAAAAGTAACATGTCCTTGTAGTGTAATACTTTAATATACGAGTCAACTTTCACCACCACTATTACCACACACAAGCCGGAGTATCTGTTAATATAAGTACAATGGTGTGGAATAGTTTACAATAATAATACCAGTCACCGAGTCAGCCAGTCTCCAATAGTGTGCTTGTGTGGTTGGTAAAAATGTGGTATTTATGGTTAATTCCTATATATAGAATTTCTTTTAATTTTTTTCTTAATTCTGCTTCATTTTCCTACAAGTAACGCGTTAACTACATATATAATTTCCTTGTTATAACCGTTTCTAGTGTAATATATACGTTGTCGTCTTATTTGCCAGTCGAGAGTGCCAGCTTACTGTACCGGCGAGTCTCTTGGTCATGAACGGAAGGCTTCTGAAAACAGCAACACGGGGAGGGAAGTAAGGGAGGCAGGGAGTAGTGATGCAACGAGGAACCTTTCAACTAAAACATATGAGTCTCCCCTTCCCTCCCTTCCTCCTTCCTTTTCCTCCTCATTCACCTCTCTTCCTTCTTCCCTTTCTCCTCTCTCCTCTTTTATTATACGTGCACTTCCTTACTCTTTCCCGCCTTCCTTTCCTCCTTCCTTCCTTCCTCTTCAATATCTCCCTTCAGGCGGCGTCATCCCAGTCAGTCTTAGGCGTTAGAATAAAGAAAATATTGAAGACGAGTGTTCATTCTAGGGAGGAAATGAGGTGGCTGGATATAAAAGTTTATCCCAAGAATCACAGAACGTCCTCAGATCCTTCAAAAGCCCAGCGTCGTAAGGAGTTCCAAGGAGTTCCTAAGGAGTCCCCTGCGATTCCTTTGCGAGTCTTTATTTTCAACTACCGATTTCCAATAGTGAGTGTCTGGTGGGGTGGTTAGTGGTTAGCGGCACACGATTGGTTGACAGTTCAGTTCTGTTGTTGAGCTATAAGTGGGTGTAATTGCTCTCTCTCTCTCCCTCTCTCTCTTTTTATTTTCTTACTCTCTCTCTCTCTCTCTCTCTCCTCTCTCTCTCTCTCTCTCTCTCTCTCTCTCTCTCTCTCTCTCTCTCTCTTCACTTTGTTAGTTATAGTTTTTCCCATACACTCTCTCTCCCTTTTATTCTCATTCTTCCCTTCTGGTTTTCCATTGACTTTACTTTACTTTACTTACTCTTCTTTCTTTCTTTCTTTCTTAATTCCCTTCTTTATCCCTTTAACTTCATCCTTCACTACGTATTTACCTTTATTCAATTAATCCACAATAATCACTCACACTTTTTTTTATTTTTTCTACTTTTCACTTCCCTCCTTTCACTCTACAAATCATAACCTTTTCCTTCCTTCCTTCCTTCCTTCCTTTCTCTCTCTCTCTCTCTTTCTCTCTCTTGCTCGCTATCTTTCATCCTTTTCTTTTTTTTTCTTACCTCTCACTTCAGTTTACTTTCCTCCATTTTCTTTTCAACCTTCCTCTTACCTGGTGGCACTCCGTTACTCTTGGCTTCTCAATACGTACAGTCTCCCCCTCTTTCCCCCTCCTTCCCCCGCCCCTCCCCGCCCCTCCACCTCTCCCCCCCTCCACCTCTCCCCCCCCGCATCCAATTCCACCCCCGAATGCCCAGGTATTGGTTCTCTCATAATGTGCGTCACTCAGCTGATCGCTTGGCTTGTTTTCAGCGGCCAATCTGGAGCCACTTTCCTCCTCTGTGACTCTTCATCGGTTGTGTGTCTCTCCCTCTCCCTCTCTCTCTCTCTCTCTCTCTCTTTCTCTGTTTTTCTCTCTCTCTCTGTCACTGTCTCTGTTTCTGTCTCTGTCTCCTTCCCTGCTGCTCGCATCACCGGCTTCTCTTCGTCTCCTTGCAGCAGGTGAGCAAAACATTTCTTTTCTTGTGCTGGTAGTGATTCTCTCTCTCTCTCTCTCTCTCTCTCTCTCTCTCTCTCTCTCTCTCTCTCTCTCTCTCTCTCTCTCTCTCTCTCTCTCTCTCTCTCTCTCTCTCTCTCTCTCTCTCTCTCTCTCTCTCTCTCTCTCTCACTTTTTTTTTCTCTTTTTTTTCTTCTTCTCTCTCTCGGTCTCTCACATTCATTATCTTATTTTTACAATCATGATGTGTCTTGATGTAATTGTATCAAGTTATTTAGGTTTTAGTTTCTTACTCCTTGTTTCTTTTTTTGGTTTGGTTTGTTTAATGAGAGTGAATAATGACATGGTTGTACAGTTTATATTTTGGGATACAATCGGATATTAATAATGAGTTGGTAATAATGTTAGGGAGGAATTATATTTTATTTTCGCTTTTTATTTTAAGTTACAATTCATTTATTATTATTATAGAACACATCTTTCACTTTCTTTATTTTATCACTATGTTATTACTCTTTTTAAAATTCGTATACACACACACATACACACACACACACACACACACACACACACACACACACACACACACACACACACACACACACACACACACACACACACACACACACACACACACACACGGCGCCATATGACTGTGTTTTTGCGTCGCCTTAACATCAATCAATCACTCAATCAATCAATCAACCTTCTCACCTGCATCAGCCACACAGGTGTTTAGGACCCCTATGGACTGTACTTGACCAGGGGTTCGAACGGTGACCTCTTGGAACCATATCAGTGCTGTATAGATAGATAGATAGATATATGTATAGATAGATAGATAGACAGATAGATGGATAGATAGATGGACATAATAATAATCCTCGTGTCCCTCATCGTCGCTTTCTTTGATTCACGTCGCTGAGGAAAGGAGAAAGATTGGGCAACTGTGTGTGTGTGTGTGTGTGTGTGTGTGTGTGTGTGTGTGTGTGTGTGTGTGTGTGTGTGTGTGTGTCAGAGGGAGCGAGAGAGGGAGAGAGGGAAAGAGAGAGAGAGAGAGAGAGAGAGAGAGAGAGAGAGAGAGAGAGAGAGAGAGAGAGAGAGAGAGAGAGAGAGAGAGAGAGAGAGAGAGAGAGGGAGAGAGGAACGCACTCGCGCCCCTCAGGATGGGACAAAAGAACAATCTGTGATGCTCATTACAGCTACGCACAGCCTCGGGCAGGTATACAGGGGGGGAGGGAGGAGGGAAGGAAGGAAGGACAGAGGGAATGGAGGGAAGGAGGGAAGGAAGGAGGAAGGGAGGGGCAGAGGGAATGGAAGGAGGGAGAGAGGGAGGGAGGGAGGGAAGATGAAGAATGGAAGTAAAAGGAGCAAGAAGTTGTGATAATAATTAAAGACTGGGAGGAGTGGAGGAAGGTTATGATTAAACGGACGGAAACTTAAACATGCAAGGGAGGGGCGGGGGGGGAGGGGGGCTGGTTGTAGGATGGGCGAGGGTGTTGGTGTTGTAGTAGTAGTAGTAGTAGTAGTTGTTGTTGTTATTGTTGTTGTTGTTGTTGTTGATGTTGGTGTTCTTCTTCATCATCATCATCATCTTGCTGCTGCTGCTGCTGATGATGATGATGAAGAAGATGTGGAAGACGGACATACTATATTTATTTATTTATTTATTTATTTATTTTTTATTTATTTATTATTTATTTATTTATTTTTTATTTATCTATTTATTTATTTCAAACTGCGAGCGAAGCGACCAGTTTGGAAGTTACGAAACGGCCCCATCTAAAATTTGTCTGTGTGTCTGTATGTGTGTGAGTCTGTCCGTCTATCTTCTATCTCCTACACCACTGGAGGGATCGAAATTAAATTTTCAGGGGTCGTAGGCATCAACCCTTAGATGGTTATCAAATATTAAAAACATATTATTATTATGTAAATTTTAAAGTTATTTGTGAAAAACCTGTATCTCGCTTAAACTGTATTCTTTTTCCAAAAACCTTTCTTCCTCATTTTCTTGAAACCTATTAGAGATATTTGAAATGTCATTGCAGCATCTGATAGACCAAATTAAACTCTACAACTGTTATTATGAATATTTTCTCTAAGAATAATAATTACGCAGTAAAATGAAACCGTATCCTTTTTCCAAAAACATGACTTTCTTCCTCATTTTCTCGAAAGCTATTAGAGATATTTGAAATATCATTGGAGCATCTGATATAAATAATTATACTCTACAACTGTCATTAAGAATATTTTCTCTAAGACTAATAATTAAGCAGTAAAATTAAACCGTATCCTTTTTCAAAACACGACTTTCTTCCTCATTTTCTCGAAAGCTATTAGAGATATTTGAAATATCATTGCAGCATCTGAAAAACCTAATTAAACTCTACAATTGTCATTATGAATATTTGCTCTAACACTAATAATTACACAGTAAAATGAAACTGTATCCTTTTTCCTAAAACATGAATTTCTTCCTCCTTTTCTTGCAAGCTATTAAAGATGTTGGAAATATCATTGCAACATCTGATAGACCTAATTAAACTCTACAACTGTCTTTATGAATATTTGCTCTGTGACTAGTAATTACGCAGTAAAATGCAACCGTATCTTTTTTCCAAAAACATGACTTTCTTCCTCATTTTCTCGAAAGCTATTAGAGATATTTGAAATATCATTGCAGCATCTGACAGAGCTAATTAAACTCTACAACTGTCATTATGATTATTTTCTCTAAGACTAATAATTACGCAGTAAAATGAAATTGTATCCTTTATCCAAAAACATGACTTTCTTTCTCATTTTTCCGAAAGCTATTAGAGATATTTGAAATATCATTGCAGCATCTGATAAACCTAATTAAACTCTGCAACTGTCATTATGAATATTTACTCTAATACTAATAATTACGTAGAAAAATTAAACCGTATTCTTTTTCCAAAAACATGACTTTCTTCCTCATTTTCTCGAAAGCTATTTAGTGGGGCAGATAAATGCAATTCTTCACATAGAATTTTGCAAAATGTGATACAAACACTAATTTTGGCATGGTGGTTCCCAAGGGTCCACTCAGCAAATCTGTCTGACGTGCCACTTGAAAATCCAAGATGGCGACCATTTTTCAAGATGGCCGCCAAATTTTATATAATATGTCCAATTTATACCATTTACAGTATTAAAAGGCTTCTGAAAGTAGTTAAAATGGATCTGGCATCCTCAGAAACATATAACTAGACACCAAGATCATTCAAATTCATCAACTACATACATTTCTTTGGGAAAACATGACTTAGGAAGATAATTTTGGCGGCTATCTTGAAAAATGGCCGCCATCTTGGATTTTCAAGTGGCACGTCAGACAGATTTGCTGAGTAGACCTTTGGGAACCACCATGCTGAATGTGGTGCTTGTATCACATGCTGAAGGATTGTTCCCACTAGAACACTAGGTAGTGAAGGTGATCTTGAAGGGTTGTTTGAGGAACCAAAAGTGAGGTTACAAGAACTGGAGGAGAATACTTATCATTGAAGAATGGTCACATTTTACGTTACAGGTAACAAAATAACGAGAAAGAACATGGACTAAGGTTACTAGTGAACAAAGATTTTGAAGATATCTGTAATTAAAGGAAGAGATACACAGGTTTGATAATTAAGTTAAATAACAGATATAGAACTATAATCATACAGGTTGTCGCATCAACCTCAATGGTGAGGACGTGGATTTATTTTATGAAAATGTAGAAGTTATGAAAAATACAGAAAACTCAATACTTGTTCATCATAGGTGACTATAACACAAAGGTCGGGAAGTAGAGTGAAGGCAGGACAGTATTAGAAAACTTTGGAATAGATACACGAAACGATCAAGGTGACATGCCCATGCATAGGTTTTGAGGAATAATTTAAAAGTTACAAAAACATTCTTCCAACGTAATGCAAGTAATAAGCGGACATGGAGATGCAGGAACTATGAAACAAAGCATGAAATCAATTTAATTCTTATAGACTGAACATAGTGAAAAATGTATTACTATTGAATGAATTAATTTCCAATGACCATGTGATGCTAATATGCAAAATAACACTAAATATGATGCGCGATTTTACAGAGGAACTACAGCAGATGATTTTGTAATTGCACAGAGAAAGCCGCAAAGTAGGTTTCAAGATTTTATATGAAGAAAACAAAAGTGATGTTCAACAATTACATAATAAATAGACCATGAAATTATAATAGACGATGAAGTAATATAATGCGTTCAGGAATATATCTAATTAGGACAGAAAATGAATTATTAATGCAAGTCCAGATCATGGAAAAAAATCAAAAGAAGAATAGGGATGGAATGGAGTGCTTTTAGTAAACAAAACAATGTTGTGAAAAGTAATCTCCCACTATCACTGAAGAGAAAAGTTTATAATCAGTGCATTCTACCAGCTCTAACATGGGATTTGGAAACTTGGATTTTTACGAAAACCCTACATCGAAAACTTCAAAGTGCCCAAAGGGGAATGGAGAGAATAATGTTTGGCATAACATAGAGGGATAGGAAGAGAGCATCATGGACTAGGGAGCAGACCAAAGTTGAAGCCATCTTGACTACGGTTAAAAGAAAAAAGTGAACATGGACACGACATGCGCCGAATATATAATAGATAATAAATAATAGGTAACAGAATGGCAACCCAGGGATGGTAAAATAAAAGAAGGCAGGGCAGACAGAGAACTAGGTGGAGAGGCGAACTAAGAAGTTACGTTGCTGTGGCCTGGAATAGACGAACAACCGATGTAGATGATCAGAGAAAGCTTGGGGAGGCATTGTACTCATAGATGATGATGATGATGATGATGATGATGATGATGATGATGATGATGATGATGATTGTATGTGTGGTTTCGACCGCGCCACCTACCTAAATAGTGTGGCCGAATTATTAAACTAAAGCAGGTATATAATACACACACACACACACACACACACACACACACACACACACACACACACACACACACACACACACACACACACACACACACACACACACATCTTCCCAAACATCTCCCTTTTTAATCCACAAAACCAAGAACGAAGAATTATAATGTTCTGTTACAAAAAAATAAACACACACAAAAAGGCAGTCTATTTCCTCGTCTCTCCATTCAGACACAAACCCTGGTATCCGTATCTGCTTTTATTGCATATTTATTCCCTTGGTCACCGCCCCCCCCGCCCCTACCCACCCCCTCAGCCCCGGCCTCGCTAGACGGGTGGGCCACTTGGGAAATTTCGTCTACGTTTCTCGAGACAATGCCATGTTGTGTGGCTGGTTGGCATCGCTTTGTCTGGGCCGCGGGTGTGGAGCGCCGCGCCCCTCCACCCTCACCTGGGGAATTTTGTGCATCGATGATTCGTAATTATAATTTGTGGTGGGTATTTAATCGTCGGAGGGAGTCGAGCGAGACAATAGCGGTGAATTTGTACGTCAACAATGATGTGCTGGGAGCCGAAAGGAAGGTTGGTTGTGCAAACAATGAGTCTCAACATTACTTGATCATTTACAAGTTTACAAGTGAAAAGAGCAGGAACGGGAAGGCTTTTTAAAGTGATTCTGATTATTATTGGAATGTGTGGTGTGGGCGTGGCTGCTTGCATGCTCATTATAGATCAGTGACGGGCGACGCGGACAATGCTCGACCCCTCCCTCCCTCCCTCTTGCTTGCCTGCCTGCTTATCTACCGCTCATTATTACCTCTACACGCGCGTGGCCTGGCGCTGCCCCTCACCCCCCCTCCCACCCCCCGTCGTGTTGTCTGTCATCACGGAAGGAAGGAAGGAAGGAAGGAAGGAAGGAAGGAAGGAAGGAAGGAAGGAAGGAAGGAAGGAAGGAAGGAAGGAAGGAAGGAAGGAAGGTCTTAGTGAAGTGACGTGAACTCAAATATGTACAAACGTGTAGATGTCTGTATAAATACGTAAATAAGTATAGTGTTATTTAGTGTAAGTTAGCATATACTACACACGAATACTGAAGATATTGTATATTTAATTATGTAGCGTCATTTTTTTCTTTTCTTTCTTTCTCTTACTCGTCATGTTTACTTCTTTCTCCTCCCCCTTCCCTTCCCTTCCCTTCCCTTCCCTTCCCTTCCCTTCCCTTCCCTTCCCTTCCTTCCTTCCTTCACCGTCCTTCACTCATCTCACTTTTCATCTCCATCAATAATTACCTTCATCACAACACAACAAAGAGACTATATAATACAATATAATAAACAACAATACAATATCATTCCCAACATAAATAAAATAAAAAAAACAAATAACAGTCTTAGCTTCCCTTTATAATTTTTCTTCTTCTTTAACCTTCGAATGAGATTATTATTATTATTATTATTATTATTATTATTATTATTATTATTATTATTATTATTAAAAGAGAGATGATGATGTAAAAAAAAAATATATATGTAGTTACCGTCAATAATCTCGAACCCCAAAAAATGTTGCTGCTACCGAGGAGCTCAAACTAAGACCCTGCAGCCTAGCCTCCCTTCCTACCTACCTACCTACTACCTACCTTACTTACCCCTTCAGGCAGGATGATGATATGACAACTGCACATCGGATCTCCCCTGCGGCCTTGACTAGGAGGGAAAAGACGACGAAAGGGGGAAAAGATTGTGATCGTAGTAGCATTATTTACTTCACAAAGAACCTCAGAAATGGTGTAATAATGTCCGCTCAGCAGCAGCATAATAAAGGGGCTTAAGAGACGGGTAGAAGGGAGCGGAGAGAAGTAGAAGGGAGAGGAGCGGAGTAGAGAAGAGCAGAAAGGAGCAGAGAGGAGCCTGTTTCCCTTTTGTTCACGCTGACCTGAAGGGGAGATGCTGTATTTTTACGTCCTGTTGAATCTTGCTCGTTAATTACAGTCTTACTTGAGGAGAGGCAAGGCAAGGCAAGGCTGTGTGTGTGTGTGTGTGTGTGTGTGTGTGTGTGTGTGTGTGGTGTGTGTGTGTGTGTGTGTCGATTTGTGTTAATAAGAGATTGTCTGAAGTATGAGAGAGAGAGAGAGAGAGAGAGAGAGAGAGAGAGAGAGAGAGAGAGAGAGAGAGAGAGAGAGAGAGAGAGAGAGAGAGAGAGAGAGAGAGAGAGAGATAACAATAGTCAGGAATAGAGTAGTTCCCAGGCAATTATCACTAACTACTAACTCGTGCTAAAAATACAAGTCTATACGCTTCCTCCCACTCATCACTCCCTCCCTCTCCCTCCCTCCCTCCCTCCCTCCCTCCCTCCCTCCCTCCCTCCCTCCCTCCCTCCCTCCCTCCCTCCCTCCCTCCCTCCCTCCTTCACTCCTTCAAAACGAAAGCTGTATGAACACACCCTAAGACCAACCACCATTAACACAAACCTAACCAGCACCACATCAATACTGACTAAAATCACGTAGAGTTCATAACAGCAATGATCCTTATGTGTACTTCCACTCCTTATCATGTGTCCTTCTCATCCTCACACTCCCTCCTCCTCGTCCTCGTCCTCCTCCTCCTCCTCCTCCTCCTCCTCGTCGATTCAGTTTCGGGTTTAAAGCAACAAAGGCAAAACTAATTAAGAGACACGTTTTTGAGAACTCTTTTAGCGAAGTGACCCTTAAATCGGTGCTTCCGGCTTTTAATCATTTCTGTTCCCAAACCTCAGAGTAGTTTGTCCCCCCTCCCCCCCCTCCTCCCCCCCCTCTCTTTAGCCCTTCCCACCACCCAACCACGTGCCTGGCCTCACACACACACACACACACACTCAACCACCCTCACCACTCACCTCTTCACTCCACAGCCTCTTATAGTAATGCATAACCTTTGTCCTAATGGAGACGGGTCCGAGGCTCACTCTTAATTGTTCTTCATTACTCTTAGAATCGAAAGTGAGGGTAG
>JAPQNM010000040.1:14945336-14947836 GCA_029783475.1 Metacarcinus magister | reverse complement strand
AGTAGTGTGAGGCAGGTTCATAACAAGCGTTCCGGATAAGAGTGAGTTAATGGGAATAAAATAAGTGGCAGGTATCAGAGGTTATATGACACTATTCCAGAGAAGGGAATACTATTATGTGGAGTGTTCCTTGGGCCCGATGTGTTATAAAGGAAGAACAGAAAACAACAGCCCTACTGGACTTAACGAGGCTGTTGATGGGATAATTGGGTTGTACAGCGAAATTTATATATATATATATATATATATATATATATATATATATATATATATATATATATATATATATGATTTCGTTCATGGGTACTTCATAGTTGATATCAGTGGAATATCATTGTAATTCATTCTTGCCATACAATTATACAAAATGAATACACAAAAAATATACAATTCCTGTTATTCATTACTGCCATCTGTTGGGTGAAGTGTGAAGTAAAATGATGGAGTTATCAACGCGAAGTACGGCCTTTAATTCTGTCTTCCTCTCCTTCAAAGCCTGACACTCTGAACCTTTGCTCGAAGCGCTGTCTCACTCATGACGTCACGCCGAGCTCACACCGCTGCGCCACCACTGCCAGGCCGACCTTGGGGGAGGACAGAGTGTTTCAAGTGTGTGCCGCGTTATAGATTGGATTCCCTTCTTCCTTCTGCAATTCATCGTAAGTAAGGTAAGAAGGAAGTGTTGATGCATGTGTCTCATTATTGATGGGAATGCTGACTGAGTATAGTTTAATTGATAGAGATTTATAAGTTTAATCAAAATACATGACGTACACGAACTTATAAGCAGTTCAGTTTGTTTCTCTAGGTAAGGTGTACATACTTGGTTTTTAATAACTACACATCCTCCAATAGTGTGCATGAATAGGACACTGAAAGCAATCCATACAGGTTGTTTTGATGCTGGGTAATGTATGTATGTATGTATATTAAGGATGATGAATAATGATTCGACGTATAAGATTACACTACTCCGGTGAAATTTTGTGTAGGAAGTTTTATTCGTCACATTTATCATATTCATTACTTTATCTAGTGACAGTCCGGATATGGTGACATCCGGTTATGCCAAGTTCCTGTTGACTTATACCATTTATCATCCGAATTCATATCTTCCTCCTCCTCGGAGCTTCTCTTAATATTTATCGTATTTTCGGTTATCATCTTCAATCTGCGTTTATATTTTTTAAAACGAACCCTTTGTTACAAGCTTTAGTCTGTTCATTCAGTGTAAAAACCTTCCCTATATTTCCTTTGTTAGATATTGTTGATTTGAGTCTGATTTGGAAGCATGAGACGTACATGAGGTGAAGCCGAGGAGAAAAGGGTTATGCTCCACAAATAAGAAATCGAATTCGAGACCACGGAGTTGCAAAAATTAATGAAAAAAAATGTCACTCTGAAATGGTCTTACCTGGTAACGGCAATTCTGATTATAGTACAAATCCATATTATAATTCAAGAGTGTGTGTGTGGGTGTGGGTGTGGGTGTGGGTGGGTGGGTGTTATGAAGTGATTGTTATGATGTGTAAACAGTTTCGTGTTTCGAGGGCAGACTACAACTGATCTCTGTTGTTGGTGAAACACGAAAGAAAACGGTCAGAGAGGACAAGAAGAGGGTCGATGACAAGCTTGCAGAGCCATCTACCTTACCTCCCCCCGCTCCGCCCCCCCCCGCCCCCTCCATCCCCCCCTCCACCCCCCCTCCACCCCCCCTCCATCCTTCTATACCCCTTAGGCAGCGTTTTGAACCCATAACATTACGTGTTTAGCTGCCTACTCCTACTCCTTCTATGAATGTTCAGTTATTTTGTATTATTTTGTAACCTTTAATGTTGAGCTTATGAAAAGTGTTTTGATGTTATAACTAATTGCAGTGTAAGTCATTTGTGTTGTCGTTCGTGAGTGTTACCGAGGCCAGGGAGGGTAACGATACACCGGAATGGAAATGTTTACACTAAGGCAGGACGTATTTTGAAGAGTAGGAACGCAGCTTTTCCAGGTAACAACAAGTCCTCGTTAATATTCTTGGCAAGGCAGTATGATTGAAGGGAATTTCAAATGACGAAATTAATTCACTGTCACATTGGAAAAAAAAATATTAAAAAAAGCAAGAAATCAAGTCCTTCCAGTTTTAGGTCGGTAATTGCCTGCAGATATTATGAACATTTTTAGCTACGAACTATCACTAAAAACATACTTTATGAAAGGATTTTGATGTACGGAATTATTTCAATGGCAATTCAATTACAATAACGAAAAAAAATGAAGAACCAATATTTTCTGTAATCGTATTTCAATATGATCATACGAGGAGTTCAGTTTTTAGTTTTATATTAAAGTAATATTTTATGTTATCCTGTACCAGATGAAAGCAGGTTCCCATAACCCAACACACACACACACACACACACACACACACACACACACACACACACACACACACACACACACACACACACACACACACACACACACACACACACACACACAATAATGG
>JAPQNM010000040.1:14937836-14942836 GCA_029783475.1 Metacarcinus magister | reverse complement strand
CCAGAGTCGATGCCAGATGGTGAGGCTTCCCTTCAATCACGTATTTTAAACATTAACTATTAACTACAATTCTGACAACATTAACTTCTCGATAGTTTTGGGTGTATATATGACGAGGTGTAGACAGTGATAAGTGGAGCGGTAACCTCATTTCGTGGAAGGTTATCCGCCTTGTATGCATTCCTATCTCTCATAAGGTGAACAATATACAAAGTTAGTATGTCTAATAATCCACCATTACAAAGGGGAGGTGTATGCATAGCCTTGGCCAGCCTTCACGTGACTTACTGACCCGCCACCACCAGCCTCGTAACCCAACCTGCATTGTTCCTTGGGCTGGAAGGAAGGATGATGTGCGGGGAGGACGGAGGCGGGGAGCATCCTTGACCACTAACCCCTTGTACACCTCTGTCTCTTGATACGTTTTCCTATCTCCAGTTTTATTCTCTCTCTCTCTCTCTCTCTCTCTCTCTCTCTCTCTCTCTCTCTCTCTCTCTCTCTCTCTCTCTCTCTCTCTCTCTCTCTCTCTCTCTCCCAAGAGCACTATCATGTTTCACTTCCTTTTTATCTTTCTCTCTCTTCCTACTATCTCCCTCCCTCTCTCTCTGTGTGTGTGTGTGTTTGTCTCTCTCCCTTCCCTCTCCCTCACCAATTAGTTTCACTTATACCCAACACATCCGTACAACTTTTCAATCCGTCCTTCAGAGAACTCAGGCTCTTTTTATCTGTTCGTTCAAACCCCGCTCAAAGGCTCTCCTGGTGGCGTAAGAAAAGACTCCCCTCTCGCCCAGGATTTGTTTGCACTGGAGACAAAAGCATGTCGGAGCTACAGTTCGAAGCGAGGCAGGAGGGTAAGGAAGTCACTCGCTCTCAGTGCTCACTTCTCTGTCAGCCAGCGAATAGGGAGTGTAGTTTTATTATCTTTTCCCTTTTTTTCTTTTTTTAATTCTATGTAGGCTCTGCAGCTTTTTTTTTTATCCTTTTTCTTTTTTTTTATTCTTAGATTCTCTCCACGTTTACTTGGGTCCTCTGTGGATATACTTACTTGTTCAGTTTTGTTTTGTTTCTTTTTTTTTTATTATTCAATAGGATTTTTACTTCTCCGCCCTTACTTTTTATCTCCTCTGCTCGTCGTTGAAAGATCCAGCTTCTTCCCTCCATTCCCCTCCTCCTCCTCCTCCTCCTCCTCCTCCTCCTCCTCCTCCTCCTCTGCTTCTGTCCTCCCTAATTTTTACTCCTCTCGTTTGACTGAAAGGGACTCGTGAATTTCATGGTGACGCCTAGTTTTATTTTCTTTGAGCATCAACTACACTGTATCTAATCCTGTCTCAGCAAGCTTCTACCACCACCACCACCGCTCTGCTCCACCCTTTCTCTAACGCTGCCTTACCACCACCCACCATTTCCTGCTCGTCCAACGCCATCATCTCTCCTCCTCCTCCTCCTCCTCCTCCTCCTCCTCCTCCTCCTCCTCCTCCTCCTCCTCCTCCTCCTCCTCCTCCTCCTCTTCCTGCCTTCCCTCCATCACCACCGCCGTCGTCACACGCCACACCACCAAAATAAAAACAAATTCCTGAAAAACGTTGAGGTTGGTGGTCGGGCCTCGAGCTGGCGAGGCATTATTTTCTCCGTGTCATTTTTGTGGGTTGGAGGCACAGGCGGGTTATCATGGCTAATAATTGGCAAATTAGTCGAAGTTTGACTGGTTCGGCATCATTATGGGGTAATGAGAACCCAATTACACACACGAAGCATTTCTTCCTATTTTCCCTGGTCGTGGCACCGCTAATGGGGAGGGAGGCAGAATTCCGACTCTCATTTGCCTCGCTCCTTGTTGTCTGGAGAAAAATGATTTTGTGAGCCAAGAGGAAGATGAGGAGGTGGTGCGGCCAATGAGGCTCTCTCTAAATTTTGAAATGATTGGTAAATGTATTTTTATTTTTTTATGCTGTTCTTGTTGCTGTTGCTGGCATTCGTTTGGTCTTTCTCAGTTTTAATGATGGTGGTGGTGGTGGTGGTGGTGGTTGTGGTGGTGGTGGTTTTGCTTGAATTACAATGTGGTCTGTGATATTTTTATTCTAATTTTCTTTCTCCTCTTTTCTATTTCGTTTCATCTTCCAGCACTTATTGTTGTTTTTTGTTGCCAGTATTTTTGGTCATTGTTGTTGTTATTATTATCATTATTATTATTATTATTATTATCATTATCATTATTATTATTATTATTATCATTATCATTATCATTATTATTATTTATATTGTTCATCTATATCTTCATCTTCATCTTTTTCCTCCTTTTTCTCCTTCTTCTCCTCCTCCTTCCATGGGACCAGACTCCTCCCAGGCCAGTGTAATTCCGGCTCCAGGCAGGAGGGAGAAGCCCGCCAGATCTCTCAAGAGGCGGATCGAAAAAAAACTTTGATCAAATTGCCGGCGATGAGGAGCACCTTTTGAGGCAGGAAGGGACAGGGCTTCAAGGTCACCCAGCAATTACTAGTGACCGCTACCACTATATTTCCTCCTTCCCTTTCCCTCCCCTTCCCTCCTTCCCTCCCTCCCCTCTTCATATTCCTCCTTTTCCTCCACACTTCTGGCAAATAGTACTCTGTGGTTACGATGGTGGCAATGAAAAAAAAAAACACACACATACACACACACACACACACACACACACACACACACACACACACACACACACACACACACACACACACACACACACACACACACCTTTTCCTATTCCAATGCATTACAACCATTTCCATTCACACTTCGATCATTCCACATTGACGGCTTTTGTGCAGTGATAGCTCGTCCCTTAGAGCCAATCATCCATCCATCCATCCATCCATCCATCCATCCATCCATCCATCCATCCATCCATCCATCCAGCCGTGCGATGTAAAGGCTCTGGACCCTGGAAAAGCGTCGTAGGATCGGTCGGTCCATCCCTTCTGGTCGAGGCAATCAGCAAGAGTTTCTTTTTAATCGCTAAAATTAATCGGTGGTCAGAAAAGATGATCAAGAAACCGCTAGTGGGGAGAGGATGGAAGGGAGGGAAGGGAACGAATGGATGAGGGAAAGAAATGTGTATATTTAGACTCGAAAAGGGGGATAGAGACAAGGAGGGAAGGGAGAAGAAAGGGGAGTGTAGAGAGAGGCGGTGAAGGGAGGGAGAGAGGGAGAGAGATGCAGATGAGAAGGACGAGATCGAATGGTAGATTGAAAGACAGGAAAGAAAGAAACAGAGAGAGAGTGAAGAGCAGAGAAGAATGGTAGTTGAGGGGAAGGAAGAAGAGAAGGATAGGAGGGAGTTAAGAAAAGGTTGAGACGTGATGGAAGGATGAGGATGGAAAGTAAAAAGGAGGAGGAGAAAGAAGTATATGGGTAGAAATAGATGCGAGGGAAAGGAGGTTGTGTGGAGGCCGAGTGAACAAAGATAAATCCTGATGAATTATGAAGTTTTAGTGTGTGTGTGTGTGTGTGTGTGTGTGTGTGTGTGTGTGTGTGTGTGTGTGTGTGTGTGTGTGTGTGTGTGTGTGTGTGTGTGTTTGAGAAAATACTGATTCAACAATTTTTTTTCCCTTCTAGTAATGCCATTAATGAAAAAAAGCTTTAAATCCTACAACACATTCATCCACTAATTGTGAAGAACAGTTGGTCTTTATATTTGCAATGACGGCACACTCTCTAACACTTCCAGATCGGTTGACACTCATGTTTACCTCATTCATTCCTTCGCCTCTTAACACCACATGTATTTGAATTTAGTAAATAAAATATAAACTAAAGATTTCTTCCACAATTATAAGTCATGAATCCATAATTACAACTCACTCTCGTTTCCTCGGGGCTGAGAGGCGGTGGAATGACGCTCAAATGAGGATACCTAGCAGACATTTTGGTGGTTCCTGCTCCAGCGTATACCCGCATCAATATCCAATTAATTAATTTTCATGCCTTACGCAGTAATCGGATTATGGCAATACGGCTCTTTATTATACAGCAAAATGTGACGATTGGCTACTGTCGTCTCGTTACCATGCGTCGCCAGAAGTGATTGGTGGTGCTCAGTGATCGTTAGGTGTGTGTGTGTGTGTGTGTGTGTGTGTGTGTGTGTGTGTGTGTGTGTGTGTGCGTGTGCGTGTGCGTGTGTTTGTGTGAGTGTGTGTATGTATGCGTGTGTGTGTGTGTGACATGTATGTACCCATCTGGAAGGTGATTGCTTTGTGTACGATCATTGTTATAATTTTGCATCCAATGTGTTGTTGTGGCACGGTTTCCTCCTTCACTTACTCAGCAAATGAATGAGTGAGGCTTTAATGTGAGTGACTGATTAGAGGCTGAAGTTAGCCTCATGGTGGTACAGTACATACTGTACACGCATACATTACATACTAGGCACATGCACAGTCTCACACTCTGCCATCATCCCCCACCGGTATCGCCGAGGCCTCGGTGCTGAAGTCAGCTGTGATGGCCAGCCAGCTGTGTACAGTACAACTTAACGAGTGGTTTGTACAAGGGGTGTGGATGCCCTTCCCGGTGCATCGTTCCCAGTCGGCCGTGGGTCCAAGTGGGCCGCCACCAGGCACCAGCGACAAGTTAATCTTAACGAGTATTGATCAGTCTATAGTCGACGATGGAATCCGATCTCCAATTAGTGCATCGCCGAGGTATTCAAGCCTCAGTTAGGCAACACTTTGAAGGATTCAATCCTCCGCTCAGCTTGTCATAATAGAGACGGGATTATGAAGGGGAAGTTTGTGTTTTTTTTACCGTCTCGTCTATTGATTTAGCGACCATTGATTGAGATAAGTTGAAGTTGGCGGAGGCTGAATGGCGGCGCGGCTCTCGTGTGGCAGACTTAAACTTTATATCGTTACACCAAAATATTGTTCTTTTATATGTGTAAGGACAAGGCAGATGTGTGTATGTGTGTGTGTGTGTGTGTTGAGGATTTCTTGTTTATTTTTTGTTTGTATTGGTTTGCGCGCGCG
>JAPQNM010000040.1:14935673-14937736 GCA_029783475.1 Metacarcinus magister | reverse complement strand
AACATACATAAAATGAGTCATGCTCGTGTTGGCCTGTCTCCGTATCTATCATTATTGACTTTACCTTTACCATTGTTTCCCTGAACGTGCCTCTCACCCTTGTTGGAGTAGTTAGTTTGAATATAAAGGGAAACTATATGCTATACAACTCACATCACTTATACACATACAGCATCCCTTTGTCGCATCATCATCTTCAGAACACTAATATCATATCGGTGTCAGAAAGTTCCTAAAGCAAATCCATTCATCAATTAGTTTACCATATATATTTTTTTTTCTCCTGAGTGAAAAGTAAATAGTCAGGTAATTATCAGTTTAAGTAATAAGGTGAAGTACAGGATAACGTATTCAACCTAACACGGCGGGACTTGGGATGAGAGAAAGGGAACTAACTGTCATTAAATTAACTGTAGGGAAGGTGAGAGACTGTCTACCTGTCTGTCTGTCTGTCCATTAGGTTACAATCACGTGTGTTGTTTACATGGATTGTTTACCGAGAGTTCATTGTATTCCATTGTTACACCAAAAATCTTTAGTCCTTTCTCTCTCTCTCTCTCTCTCTCTCTCTCTCTCTCTCTCTCTCTCTCTCTCTCTCTCTCTCTCTCTCTCTCTCTCTCTCTCTCTCTCTCTCTCTCTCTCTCTCTCTCTCTCTCTCTCTCTCTCTCCTGAATACAGTAGCTAATACAGTACTCTATTAAGTATTGTAAATCGTTCGGCATAATATTGGTTTTATTTATTTCGTAAGCTATTGAGTTTCTGTGTAAGAGGAGGATAAGAGTGCGATAAGGACACATACGTTGATATACATAGATACGCCTTGTGTTTTCTATCCTTCGCCTCACACCTGCCCTTCCTACAACCACCTTCATTTCTTCCCGTGCGAGGACCAGAAAAATGTCAGACTCTCTTAATTAGGAAATGTTGTGTGGCAGAGCTTTGAAACCTGTGTCTTTGAGGGGTGGTGGGAGTGGTGATGATGATGATGATGATGAGGAGGAGGAGGAGGAGGAGGAGGAGGAGGAGGAGGAGGAGGAGGAGGAGGAGGAGGAGGAGGAGGAGGAGGAGGAGGAGGAGGAGGAGGAGGAGGAGGAGGAGGAGGAGTAGGAGTAGGAGTAGGAGTAGTAGGAAGAGGAGAAATGTCATTAAGTACAATAAACCACAAAAGCAACGAGCCAGCATTGAAGACGAAACGTTAGTAAATAGGTAAGTGTATTTAAATGCAGTGATTTCTTATCTTTCAAGATTGTTATCTGCTGGACTTACGAAACTTTGAGGAATGTAACTAATACTAAAAAATCTTTAACAATGAAAACGAAAATATATCCAGAATAATGTTTACCAATGATTTGTTTGAAGTTCACAAGTCGTGTGCACCTTTACCTCTGGACGTACAGTACAGTACGTAGTTGTTCCTCGACTGGGATTGCCTTGTGCAAGATATGAATTTCTTCTCATGTAACAAACTAAGCACAAGATTACTTCCTGAGAAGAAAAACGTGAGCCAAGACAAGTCATTGGTATGAGTGTATCAGGCACGGCCCCGGCATCTCAAAACCCTGCGTCTTGTATCTTGGTCTGCAGTCTTTGTGGATAGGCTTGGCGGCTTCTCTCTTTTTCCCAAGCCACAGCGAACCTTACTCCCGGAGCCTCACAGGATGCCGCCTCCGCGCTATGCTCCTTAATTTTCCGCCAACATCGTTGCATTAAAAAGACGATCGCGAGTCGCACGGCTCGAGGAGAGGAGCGACACTTCCTGCGTCCGCTAACTGGCTGGTGGCGGCATTGTCGGGGGACGCGGCACCTCACTGCTGGGTCGCTTTGTTCCCTAAACATTAGCAGCGCTGCTTCCCTCCCTTAACGCGGCCCTCTTGCCCTAATTAGTTTTGTTTATAATCTACATTTTTGTTTATTTTTTGTAGGACGAAGCCCGTGCGGTATTTTGCCAACTCTCGGAATTTTGCGTCCGTACTTTTACGTTGACTGGAAGGTCGCAGCGGTGCCTGGAAGGCGGGGAGGGCGGGGAGAGCGGGGGGTGCAGTGGGCGGGGAGTGTGTTGCCAC
>JAPQNM010000040.1:14923173-14930673 GCA_029783475.1 Metacarcinus magister | reverse complement strand
TCTTCTGCTTCTTCTTCTTCTTCTTCTTCTGCTTCTTCTGCTTCTGCTTCTTCTTCTTCTGCTTCTGCTTCTGCTTCTGCTTCTGCTTCTACTTCTGCTTCTTCTTCTTCTTCTTCTGCTTCTGCTTCTTCTTCTGCTTCTTCTGCTTCTTCTTCTGCTTCTTCTTCTTCTTCTTCTTCTTCTGCTTCTTCTTCTTCTTCTTCTTCTGCTTCTTCTGCTTCTTCTTCTTCTGCTTCTGCTTCTTCTTCTGCTTCTGCTTCTTCTTCTGCTTCTTCTGCTTCTTCTTCTGCTTCTTCTTCTGCTTCTTCTGCTTCTTCTTCTGCTTCTTCTTCTTCTTCTTCTTCTTCTGCTTCTTCTTCTTCTTCTTCTTCTGCTTCTTCTGCTTCTTCTTCTGCTTCTTCTTCTTCTTTTTCTTCTTCTTCTTCTTCTTCTGCTTCTTCTTCTGCTTCTTTTGCTTCTTCTGCTTCTTCTTCTGCTTCTTTTGCTTCTTCTGCTTCTTCTTCTTCTTTTGCTTCTTCTTCTTCAAGCTTTATGTTCAATCCAAGATCTTTGACGGTGACAACGATTCTTTGGCTGATTTTGCATGATTTGCAATCTAAAGCAAATATAATAAGGGGTTGTCATTACCTGTGTGTGTGTTGATGCAAGTGCAAGGGGTGGGTGGTGGTGGTGGTGGTGGTGGTGGTGGTGGTGGTGGTGGTGGTGGTGGTGGTGGTGGTTGTGGTGGTGGAGGTGTGAGGTGTCAGTAATCCCGTGGTGTGTAGGTCCCTGTGGTTATCAGGTCATTAGGTAATTAAAGATGATTCCCTTCCCGGCGGGCACGAGGCAGGACAAGAGCGTCAACAGGGAATAAGGAGACTTGCGGCGCCACTCATCACAGTCAACACTTTCTCTCTGATCCCTCGGTATCATGTTCACAGGAAATACATTAATATAACACTGTGACGCCGGCAGCTCGGGGCGTCACGCGGCGGCCTTTGTGGTTCTGGAGAGAGTTGCGTGAATACTGAATGTTGTGGATGCATGAATCTACCTTATGGGTTTTCGTTTAGGGAGTTATTTCTTGGATTGAGGGAGCATCTTGGTAGCCTTGGCCTCGCCTCAGCTGTTGCCTGGGTGGGGAGAGTGGTTGGCAGAGGATCAGTTGTTCTTCAAAAGTGATCAGGGAAGTGTTCTTAATCCTCTTAGTGTGCACCGCATCAAAAGACATTTCCACCCATTGGGACCCATCTAATACCTGTGTCAGACCTCGCTAGTCCACCACCACCACCACCACCACCACCACCACCACCACCACCACCACCACCACCACCACCACCACCACCACTACTAACAACCACTACTGCGGCCACGTATGAGACACTTGAGTCGTGACATCGTCTTCAGCCTCCTCCGTCGCCATCCTTTGGTCGTCTCTACTCGATTGTCCAGCGGGTCGTGTAGCGTGTGGCGGCCAGCTCCTTAGGGCGGCTGGCAAGAGAATGCCAGACCACGAGATCAAAGGGCGAGATGGCCTTCCTGGAGCATCTTAGTGGTCCAGAAGGGAGGCTGTGAATTACACGTCGTCAATCTCACCAGGTTCCTATCAGTGGTGACCAGCGGGCCAGGGGTGTGCTGCACCGCTGCCTCGGTAAAGACCTGCAGGGAATTATATTATACTGCTGTTTGAGAGGACTGGGAATAGAGACTGGAATAGAGATCGTGTGCGACCACCAGAATCCAATACTCGCGGAGAGGAACCTTCACGGCATATCATTCTAACGACAGATTTTTAATGTTGGTTCTCACACGAGAAGTCTTCCCACAAGCCCCGTGAGAGCAAGTGAATGCATCTCAAAAGCGACGTCACTCACACGCAAGCCTCCGTCTAATTTCGCTGATTGCTCGAAACACCTGAAGATTTGACGTTTGAAAGGTTCTCTCAGACTTCAAACGTTTTCCAAAACAATGGCGATATGACATGCGTTTGGGTCGATCTCCACCGCAGTACGATATTTCTTTTTAAGTGAAATACTTGTCGTACACACATTGCTTTGGCTTTCAAATGGATGAGACATTCAATAACCTAAGGACCTGCATCTTAACATAACTCAAATGTTTGTGATAACTCGTATTTATGCTTCAGTGATTCCTTGAAGAGACAACGCTTAACCAAGAAGAAACAAAAAAATGTCCCGTATAGCCTCAGCCAGCCACCTTTGTACTTTCAACTTCCTACTGTTCTCATTCACAATCGCGAGACACCGGGACTCTCAGGCAAGACGACACTTTTGGCAGGTTTCTTGACGCCTTTCTTCACCCTCTCGACAGCTCCTTTCTCCTGGTTCCTCGCGCGGGGAACTTTGACTCGCGGAACAAAGAGAATGTTGCTTTCGCTCCGCTGACGGTGCTGTCATCCGGCTCAGCGTCACGTGGGGATGGATTAGCTGCTTTAGTGTTACGGTGATCAAAGTTGTCAAGCGATTTTATTCAGCTGAAGTCTAATACCTCAACAGAAAGTACTGCAGCGATAGATGTTGTCCCTTGACGTGCTGTGTGTTAGTGTGGAGGACGATGAGATGCTGTGGAGGAGGATGTGGTGCTGTGGAGGATGTTGCCTTCTCACAATGTGGTCTCGTGAAGGCCGTGTGGTAACTAATAGATACTAATTTTGATAATAGATTTCCTCCTTTATAATTTTTTTCTTTCTTCGTGCCCGCATCCAAGGCAGCTGCTTGTGTTTGTGTTCCGGTAAAGCACTGACTTTTAAATTTTATATGAACAACACATGTTAACTTTATTGTTCTTTATCTTCATTCATTCATTCATTCATATACACTCATAAAATAACCAAAATTGAACAGCCATGAAAATATACGGAGCTGAGGATGTTATTGGTAGTTAGTTATTCAGTTTTGTAATGAGTGACGAACAAACTGAGAAAGATCGATGTTGTATTGTTATCTAACTATTGCTTCTCTATATCAATGACAAGTACTCGATAGTAACATTCACCCGCCCACCCTCTACCTTCCCCCAATCTGTCACACGGACCCAAAACTTGCCTCAAATGCCCTTATTAACAATTCAGAGACTTTAGCCGATTCCTTCATTGTTCAGGGATGGAAAAAGTTAACAAATCCGGGGAGTAGATAGACAAGGGAATTGTCGTGGGACCAGACGAGGCTTAGTGAGGAAGTCTTCTCCTCCTCCTCCTACTCCTCCTCCTCCTCCTCTTCTTCTTCTTCTTCTTCTTCTTCTTCTTTTCCCATCCTCCTCTTTCCCCTCTTTTCCAACCTTTGACCCTCATCCTTCCCTCCTCATCCTCCTCATCCTTCTCCTCCTCTCCATTTTCTTAACTTGTCCTTCTGCTCATGAATTTTCTTCTTCCTCATTACTCTCGTGCACTGTGATTCTCTGCCTCATCACACGCACGCGCGCGCGCGCGCACGCACGCACGCACGCGCACGCACACACACACACACACACACACACACACACACACACACACACACACACACACACACACACACACACACCACACACACACACACACACACACACACACACACACACACACACACACACACACACACACACACACACACACACACACACACACACACACACCACACACACACACACACACACACACACACACACACACACACACACACACACACACACACACACACACACACACACCACACACACACACACACACACACACACACACACACACCACACACACACACACACACACACACACACACCACACACACACACACACACACACACACACACACACACACACACACACACACACACACACACACACACACACACACACACACACACACCACACACACACACACACACACACACACACACACACACACACACACACACACACACACACACACACACACCACACACACACACACACACACACACACACACACACACACACACACACACACACACACACACACACACACACACACACACACACACACCACACACACACACACACACACACACCACACACACACACACACACACACACACACACACACACACACACACACACACACACACACACACACACACACACACACACACACACACACACACACACACACACACACACCACACACACACACACACACACACACACACACACACACACACACACACACACACACACACACACACACACACACACACACACACACACACACACACACACACACACACACACACAACACACACACACACACACACACACACACACACACACACACACACACACACACACACACACACACACACACACACACACACACACACACACACACACACACACACACACACACACACACACACACACACACACACACACACACACACACACACACACACACACACACACACACACACACACACACACACACACACACACACACACACACACACACACACACACACCACACACACACACACACACACACACACACACACACACACACACACACACACACACACACACACACACACACACATACCTTTCCTTTCTCTTCCGTCTATGAAACAAACAAAAAAACTGCTAGAAATATATTAGACTCAAAGGATTTCTGAAACTTCAACCATAAATTCATTGTAATCTGTTCTAAGAGTTGGAAATACTCCGTGAAATCTGAAAATTACATAAATAAATAGAACAAGAAAATATGTATATACAAAACTTAGGGAGTGAGAAGAGCCAAGGAGGAAAATAGTTATGCCAGACCAAAGTTCGATAGATGATATAGCAAGTTAAGTTACTTTGCGCCAATGACTAGTAAGGGAAGTGATGGAAATAAGTCTGTCGTTAGTAAAAAGTTGTGCTTAAGTCGTATCTCGATAAATTTTCGTTTTTTTTTCTTCGCAATTCATACTTTTTAGTCATCACAAAATAACATACTTGTACAAACTTACGTACATACCAACATAGATGATACATTTTTGTTAACGATGCAAGGATGCTGTAGATAACTAAATGCGATTATAAGTTATTCTTAAATCAATGTATGTTGTGCAAAGTTAACAGCATTAAACGGCTGTGCATTATGTTATATTTGGAAAGCCTAGACGGAGACGCGGCCATTACGGGGAAACATCAATAATATTCCACTAAGTAAAAACACGTTGATTAAATCGCCTTTCTTTTTTACTGCATTCAGAGTACAGGTTTTAGGATCACGAATCATGCATGTTTCCTTTCAGTCTGTTTTGTTTCGGAGACTGTTGATGATGATGATGTATATATGTATATAGTATGTGTAAATATGTATATGTGTATATGTATATATGTTTATGTATATATGTATATGTATGTATGTATAAGAGACAGACAGCGAGAGATAATATAGCATTTTTTAAAGATATATTTCTCAAGCTTATCAAAATAAAAAATTTCACTATATTCGGAAAATTATTATATAAGACGAAATAATAGTTGGAAATATATACAGTGTTTGTTTCTGATGCACACAAAAAGTTATGAAGCGTCCATTGTGAGTGAGACCTGCGAGGCGCGAGGCGTGGGTCGCGGGGCGTGGGGAGGAGTAGGAGGAGGGGGAGGAGGAGGAGGAGTGTTCAAGATGGAAGGCGTCGTGAGACATGGCGGCGGCGGGGAGCAGGACGCCACTTCCCCGAGCTTTCCTCCCGAGGGAGGCCGCAATGCAGAATATGACGATGTATATTTGAACACGTTTTCAAAGGAGCTCGCTGAAGTAAGCCACTTTTCCTTTTTAAAATGCGATTAGGCTCCGACGCCAGTATGGCCAGAAAGGCACATCATACATAAACCAGGGGTAATTACCGAGCACGGGGGACCTACCTCTTTCTCAGCCTTAATAGCTTCTAAGTCGGCTTGTGTGCCCGCGCGTCAGGGATAAACAAACACACTTTCAGCGTTTGTTTACCCAGACACATCGCTTTGGCGGTGATCCCGTGCTGACTGCCTCTCCAAGGCCTCTCTCCGATACGTAAATAAATATCAAAAGTCTGTAAAAAGAAAAAAAAGTCAATGAATACAGTTATGTGGCATCGCCTTGTGCCTGGTTTGGTTGGCGGATGTTAAAAGGTGTTGTGTGAGTGCAGCGCCACACCTCCGCGGGCCTTGATTACTCACCAGTTTGCAAGTGAATTTTTAGTGCTGGTCCTGAGGGTGACTAGGTCGATCCTTGAAGTGGCACAAAGCTGCTAATAACAGTTTTACGAGCACGGCTCCGGCAAGGGATGGTTACCCTTCGGTTAAGATTTCGCCGGGACTTCCCCACGAGGCTCACGTTTGATGGAGAGAAAATATAATATGTGAACCACATTGATTTATAATTTAACATCGTATTAGAGTATTAGGTAGAAGCACCAGGAGGCATTAGAGCGAAGAACACTAATGGAGTTAGTTCTCGGTGCAGCGAAACGCCTGACGTCGCGAGAGACAAGGCAGTGTGGTGCAAACGATCTCAGACCTTCACTTTTCGTACCGTTGAGTGCTCGCAAGTCTTGTATTTCTGCATTAATTCTGTCCCTCCCAATTCCTCTTTCTGTATCTGTTTGTTTGTGAAGAAAGCATATGTATATATATATATATATATATATATATATATATATATATATATATATATGTATATATATATGTATATATATATGTATATATATATATGTATATATATATGTATATATATATGTATATATATGTATATATATTATATATATATATATATATATATATATATATATATATATATATATATATATATAATGTTTTTTTCTTTTTTCTACATTTTTATATACATACTTCTTTCGTCTTTTTCTACACTACTGATCTTGGTGGATTAGTGTCGCAAATTAAAAACACAATTTGTTGATGACGCGCTACCACTCGATTGGCAAGGCAGAGAGAGAGAGAGAGAGAGAGAGAGAGAGAGAGAGAGAGAGAGAGAGAGAGAGAGAGAGAGAGAGAGAGAGAGAGAGAGAGAGAGAGAGAGAGAGAGAGAGAGAGAGAGAGAGAGAGGTAGAGAGAGAGAGAGAGAGGTGGTGATGGTGGTGGTGGGGGGGGGGCGGTGGTAGGTGGGGCAAGATGAGCCAGTGGTAGGAAGCCTGAGGTAATGCGTACATACGATCTGGCTGCCAGCACGGTTGTTGGCGGTAGTTGTGGCTAGAGGCGACCCTTTGTATTACAGCAGGGAAGGGGGGCGACGGGGGGGTTTAAGGGATGGAAGGGTGGGGAAGTGTTGGGGGGGAGGGGAGTGTAAGGGTTTTAAGGGAGAAGGGATTTAGTGAGAGAGAGAGAGAGAGAGAGAGAGAGAGAGAGAGAGAGAGAGAGAGAGAGAGAGAGAGAGAGAGAGAGAGAGAGAGAGAGAGAGAGAGAGAGAGAGAGAGAGAGAGAGAGAGAGAGAGAGTAAAAGTTCAGCAGGAAATAATGATGTTCTTGCACTTGACAAGATTCATAAGATCCGATTACCTTTGAGTCAT
>JAPQNM010000040.1:14853173-14918173 GCA_029783475.1 Metacarcinus magister | reverse complement strand
GCAATAATAATAATAATGATGATAATATTAATGGTAATAATAATGGTCTGCGTTACATCCTGAGGGAAAACAAGCGTAGGTATATACAATAGAAAATTGTTATTTTTACATATTTAATTTTTCAACTTGGAATTCGCAAATTAATTCATTGGTATGCAGGTAAATTATATTGAATAAAATATTCAGCAGCAGCAGCACGAGAAAAATAGAGAGAGAGAGAGAGAGAGAGAGAGAGAGAGAGAGAGAGAGAGAGAGAGAGAGAGAGAGAGAGAGAGAGAGAGAGAGAGAGAGAGAGAGAGAGAGAGAGAGAGAGAGAGAGAGAGAGAGAGAGAGAGAGAGAGAGAGAGAGAGATGCAAGTAACATACAAATACAAACAGTATAGTGCCACCCAGGCCTATGTAATGAGGTGGCATTACAGTAACATAAGTATCGGCAGGGCAGGGCAGGACAGGAAGCCACGAGACACCAAACGAAGGGAAATTACAACTTTTCAAATATGTACTAACAGAGACTCATGTCAGATTTGTTGATTGGTTTTCTTCAATGTTTACTAATACGTAATAATAATAGTAACAATAATAATAATAATAATTGTAGCTAATAGAAATTCTAATGATAATACTATTGCTAATAATAATTATAATAATTATAATAAAAAGGATAATAATAGATGATAACAATAAGTGAAAATTTAATGATAAAGTGAATGTTAAGACAATAATATGCGTCACTATGAATGAGTGACGCTGATGATTACAATGACTTTTGGGGGACGGGACGGAACGGAACGGAACAGAACATGTTGATGCATTACGTTGCAAGGTGCAGGTGGTGACGACGCTCCACTCACTCACGGATCAAACTGGTGCATTGTTGTAGTGGAGAAGCGAGTGTTGTATGTTGGTGGCACTCCCTCCACCACGTGTGCAGTGCCTCCTCACTCACTTTGGACTGGCAACGTAACACTGCATCGAGTGTCTGCCGTTACGCGCTCACTCACCTTGCCCGACTATCGTGGTTAACATGGAGTCTGCAAGGACTCTGCAGCCGCCCTTCCACTTGCCTGTTGTTGGCGCTGTTCGTGTTGTGTCCGCCACGCTTGAATCATGTCCTTCACGTGGTCGTGGCAACACTTCACTTGGCTGGCCACGCCTTGGAACACCATTCGGCTACATTTATTATCATAAACAACTTCTACTTGGTGCTGCTTACGGAGAGAGTGTACGAAGCGGTCGTTGTCACCCAATAATCTCCGTTGGTACTATCGGGGAACCTTCAAAGTCCAGCGAACCTCTCTGTTCTCAGGCGCCTCTTCCTGGTGTTCGCTGAGCGTCGCCCCGACATTTTGTTCCTGGCGTTTCTTTTGCCGTGTTGAAGGCGCATCATTATATGTACGAGAGTTTGTCGCACCTCTTGTAGTAGTGGCTGCCCTGACATTTTGTTCCTGGCGTTTCTTTTGCCGTGTTGAAGGCGCATCATTATATGTACGAGAGTTTGTCGCACCTCTTGTAGTAGTGGCTGCCCTGACATTTTGTTCCTGGCGTTTCTTCTGCCGTGTTGAAGGCGCATCATTATATGTACGAGAGTTTGTCGCACCTCTTGTAGTAGTGTTTGCCTCACTTCTTGGAGACAACGAGTCGTGTTCACGGTGCCACGCTTTCATCATGTTTTTCACTTCGTTGTGGCATCTCTTCACGTTTTCAATGACGCCACTAATCCTCATTTGTCCGTTTTTGAGATCGTAGATAATATTCACATCATTGTGTTTTCGAAGGCAGCTTAAAACACAACTTTCCTCGCCCGTAATTTTATGCCTGAACTTGCATGCAATTTTGATAGTTCTTTGTATAACTTTGTTCGAATTGTTCAAGTTTAGCTCAGGAACAGTGTTGTTCTTGGCTACAGTGTGTTCTGCCGTGTGTGAAGGAGGTGTTCGTCCGCTGTGCTGCTGCATGTAACACCTTAATATTGCCAACTTTTGTCTCACATTCTTTTCACAAAGAGTAACGTTTTCCGCTTTTCCTCCAATGGTCATGATTCCTTGTGTACAATCTAGACCAATCAGGCACGAGTACTGCTCCTGAAGGCATTCAATTATTACTCCATTTTCTGTCATCAGTTTCTCACAGAACGAAGTCGGAACCAGTAAGGACACTTTGTGCACTCCCTTGTTCTGGGCGTGTTCCTCTGAGGCGTTTGTACCAGTGGTGTCTGGCAACACCTCGTCACCATTCACCTGCAACACAGCCTGGTGTGGGTGATGGTGTTCTGGTTTTAACACAGCAGACACTGGCTGGTGAAGGGTTGTGTTCCCTTCAGCCTGTTGAGCCTGGCTGTGCTCATCGTCAGTGGTCTCATGCACACTTGGGATGGGTTCACCTTGGCTCGTCTGTGCCTCGTCTGCTTCCATGTCCCTCGCAGCGGCCACTGGTTTGATCTTCAACAAAAAGTCCAGTGGAGAAAATGAAGCTATGACTAGGGAAAGGTGAATGTTTCCCTCACCATTGATTACTTCCTGCAAACACCGAATCAAATATCGTGTTTTGAAGATCTTCTTACGCAGAGTCTTGCGTCCTTTCTTCACCTTGATCTTAACAAAGGTGTCTGCGTCCAGGTGTTGAATTGCTTCCTCGTGCAGGATTACCTGGCATTCAGGGAATCCGTTTTCGTTGGTTGACATTGTCTGGCATCGTTCAGGATCCAGAGACACTGACACGATGGGGGTGAAACAAGTGTTCTTGAAACAACACCCCCAACGATGCACTCGTTCGGCGAGCAGCTGGATGGCCGTCACCTTCTTGGAGGTTGGAATGCGAACTGAACACGACAGTTGGCTTACCATTTTCATCTTGATCTATTATGTTTAAAACTACGAAGCTCCAAACCCTAGATGGTCTGAGTATTGAAGTAGTAGCTTTTAAATCAGGTTGGACCCTACTCGAGGTTGGACCCTACCTGAGGTTGGACCCTACCTGAGGTTGGACCCTACCTGAGGTTGGAGCTTAACTCACCTTTACCTCCAAGCTGGAGGCTGGGCTGATGCAAGATCCAGACCCAGATCCAGATATATATTGATCTTGGGCTGATGCATGCACGATTCAGCTCCACGTACGGGACACTCTTACTAGTACTTATAATTACAAGCAAGGCTAGATTTGTGTACATTGATATCATCATCATCATCAGCACCACCACCACCACCACCACCACCACCACCACCACCACCACCACCACCACCACCACCACCACCACCACCAGCCTCTGAGTCCACTGCAGGACAAAGATCTTCAACCTTTTCAACTAATTTATATTTGCTGCCCGCCTATTCCAGGTCACCATAACATAACTTCTTATCTCATCTCTCCTACTAGTTCTCTGTATGCCGTGCATTCTTTTACCATTTCTATGTTGCTATTTTTAAGAATTTAACTTTTCATCTATTATCTGTTCGGTTATGTGTGTGTGTGTGTGTGTGTGTGTGTGTGTGTGTGTGTGTGTGTGTGTGTGTGTGTGTGTGTGTGTGTGTGTATGTGTGTCTGTGTGTGTCTGTGTCTGTGTCTGTGTCTGTGTCTGTGTCTGTGTGTGAGAGTGAGAGTGAGAGTGAGTGTGTGAGTGTGTGTGTGTGTGTGTGTGTGTGTGTGTGTGTGTGTGTGTGTGTGTGTGTGTGTGTGTGTGTGTGCGCGCGCGCGTGTGCGTGTGCGTGTGTTTCGTGTATGTGTGTGGGTGTCTTAAGTTATTAAATGCTACTGTGATAACAGCTTTCGCTAATTTTCTCTAGGCACATCATGCCTTTACAGCTCCTAATTAATTCTAGGAGGGGATGGAAAATTTTTCCAATGCAAGTAATCTAATCTCTTGCCCTCTTTACAAATGGTAGCATATTACTTTCTAACCGGCGGCAGCTAAACTTACCGATCCCATGCCTACTTAATTCGGAATCTATTCTTACTGATGAAGGAAAAATCATTCGACGAGAAAATTCTGAATCCATGTAATTTACTTGCCCTCAATCTCACCTTTCATTTGGCGACATCTAATTTGATATTTTCGTAATGAAAGCGAGTAGGAACGTGGATGGGAACGCGTAGTGTCACATATTTTCGTAAACATCCTGAATTCATCGTGTTTATTTGACTTGGAGATTATTATTTTCACAGTGTTGAACCATAAGTTAGCAATCGTTACACTGAATAATGTGACTGTACTTAATAACTTTAGAAGTAAGAAATCTTTACATGTAACGAAAAAATCTGAAGATGTTAGGTACATAATTCAGGAGTGATTACATGGGGCATTGTATAGAGGTGCTCGTAGCGAACTAAACATTTTGGAAAAGCTGTTAGGTAGAAAATTACGGAAGCCACGGAAATCGTCTCACTTTGACCCCCACCCACCGGCAGATTAAGAGGGAGCGTCAGAAAAGGCGGGAAATTGTGACACGGTTTTCAATCTGCGTGTGTTTGCGACGGCGAGGCTGCTGCTACAATCTGCAGGAATAAGAAACGTCACGCAGCAAGGTGTTGGTGAATATAGAATTACGGAACATAATCTTTGTTCGGGTGATTAATATGGTGATCTTAGCATTAACTATAAACCATTCCTGCCTCATACAGTGAACGTTCCATAGGTTCTCAGATTAAAGAGAGTGACAAAAGGCTGTCAGTGGGCGCGTAAAACAGTTTTCCTTCTTAGAGGAGGGCGAGGCGACCACCACTGCAACGCTCTTACCCGGATTAGACCTTTGTGCCCGCCGCCCTTCAAACCCTCATCGTTCAGCGCCACAGTAGCGTCATCAACACACCCCGCTAACTCAACACACACATCCTTACCTACATACTCGTAATAACACCAAGATCCTCCTATGTAAACCAGATGTTTTATTATTATTTTTTTTTTATTTATATTTTTTAGATCGTGTAAATCCCCTTGTATTTCCTTTCCATCCCTCCCTTCCTCCCTCCCCCTGGTTGGTGGGTGTGTGAAAAACTAATGTTTGCGTTTTGGACAGAATTCCATTTGAGGCGCAGTGAATCATGAAGCACGGCACTTAGGGCGTCGAGAGGGGGACACAAACCATTTGAGGCGGCACAAATAGCACCAGCGACATGATTTACATCTCCCATACCACGCTCCAGTGTCCCCTTCTTGTGCCGCGCGATCAGATGGCCTTTGGAGCCTCACTCAATGGCGGACTCAGAGCCTCAGAGGGTGTTGGCGGAATGGCAGGTTATCCGATGTATAGTGTTAAGGGATAATTATTGTCAATAGGGATTACTAACCTATTACCAAAGGGAAAGACTGCATGGTGAAGGTGAAGAAATCAGACCATCGATCACACTTCCTTCTTTGCGAAACGGTCGTGGTCTAGTGTAGCAGATGGTCTGATTCTGGGCTACTGTTTAGGATGAGTATTGCTGGTCATTCTTCCTCCTTACTGAGCTTGTAACATCTAGCAAGTTTTCTATTTCTTAATTTCACCAAAGAATTACTCTACACTTTTCCTCCATTTTAGAATTCGGTTGGTGACATATACATAGCAGTTTTAACCTTGGGTTTTGATTTTTGGTGACATTCAAAATACGCTAAATTTAATGTGTTCAGTGAGTGTATCCATCAGAAAAAGAACCTAGTTATTGTTTGTGTTTTATATATCCGATGTACATTTCAGGCATATTAATTGTTTCATTTAAATATCATACTTGACTTCACAATCTTTCGTAGTTCATTGATTACACGACATGTATGTAGATCCAGAATACATTTCCTGCACATACTGTCACGTAATATACACAGTGGGTAAAATGAAATACAGAACACTTATATAGACTGCCTGTATTTATTATAGTACATATCTATGACCCGATCATTCATAAACTCGAGACATGGTAGTGCAAGAGATTGCTTTCATAATATATGTATGAAAATTTATAAAACTCATTCTACAAGGCAGTTCTTGGTGGTGGCAGTAAAAAAAATTTTCATTAAAAAAAGAGGAAAAGGGACTTACTCTACATATAGTATTTACTTATTGTAAGGAAACCCATCTTTAAGGTGGTTGTTGTTGTCCTGGGTCCCATACCCTGAAGTGTTAATATCTTTGATGCTGCTGATGGAAATTGTTAACATTTATTTATCACCTAAATATACATATAATCCTATCGTGGACATGCAAGTGTCAAGTAACAATCTTATAGTCTTACAACCAACCTTATCAGCACATTATCCTACAAATCCATCAAACATTGTCATTGTATTATGTTAAACTAACAAACCTTCTTAATCTAATGAGACTAATAAGTTATTGCAACTTAAACGTTGTCTTGGTTATGAGGCTCTAAAACAATGTTCACAGCCTACTCCATCAATGTAAAGACCTCAGTCTGCAGCCACAGAACATGTTTTTACTTAACTTGGATTTTACTTCCAATGATAAGTTAAACTGGGAAATTTTAAGATTACATAACCTCAATTGGTCATTAAAAAAAACTTTCAAAACAAAGAATGATGGCTCCTAAAACCCTGAACGCATGAATCTTTATAGAGATGAAGGTAACATAATTAAAAGGTTGTGGTATAACACTAGCTTTCTACATTTTTGTCATTTACATAATTTAGAAGCAAAATGGCCTCTTTATTCATTGATTTCCAAATCTTGTTTATATTGGAAGTTTCATAGTATTTTTTTTCAAAACACTTTGCATCTGTGGGAAATAGCAAGGATGTATAAAATATTGCAATGGGATATTACATGCAATGTCACAGAATAGCGTTAATTTTATTCAATAACAATCTATTATTCACAATAACATGCTCTCACTAGAAGAACTTCCATTACTATAATTACTTGTTTATCAGTCTGTGGTAAATGATGATGGCATTTGAAGGGATAAAGAATAATCAAAATGGTTATTTCAGTTTTCTATAAGTCCAACACAATGTGTAGCATGAGTCTAAGGGCATGGAGGCAATTCATTGGTTGTCATCAACTCTCAAAGTTCAAGCTTGTTGAATCAGGTCAATGTTTAAAACCTTAAAAATGATTAATCCAATTTGAAATGTAATTGCCCCTTTACCCAAAGCTACCAGCACATAAATGGTAGCACCAGGTGCTATGGAAACTCACCTAAGGTTAACCTTTAAAAAATGTTTTGCCTAAATGATAATGACGGGCGTGCTCGCGCGCGCGCACACACACACACACACCATCCCCCCCCCATCACACACACACACACACCCCCTCCCCCACCCCCATCACACACACACACACCCTCCCCCCCCCATCACACACACACACTAATTAAAAAAATAAAAGTAAAAAGTCCATGGAATTACATGTACAGATATAATGAACACCAAGTGGATAAATTGTGAACACATTAACGTTATTTGTTACCAGTATGAACAGATAATGACCTTGATCAAATAATAAAACATGACCTAAAACAAATATTGAAATAAAAGAAGAGTAAAACTTAGGAGTTATACATGAGTATTGTAATGGCTGTAACCTTTCTATGCTATATCTTTTCCACAAAATTCACATGTATATCCCAATACAACACTTATTATTGAACTCAGGCACTGCTAATTGAGGTTCTGCGCTACTAAAATGTCTAACATACTTCATCACTGTGGCTGTGTAAGATTTTTGATGAGTCCAGTAGGAACTCCCAATAATCACATTATTACTCCTCGCCACCACTCATTTAGGACAAACATCAACTTGATATACAGAAATTTATTCTTCTGGAGTGATATTTTGGGCAAGAAATATGTTAACCATTTAACATCTCAGTAACCTCACAAATGTTAATGTAAATGTCTTAAACGATGGCCATTGGTTCCCGTAATTAAATACTCAGCGGTCCACACAGACAGCCGTTCTTTATAAAATCTGGCTTTTGCGTGCCACTAGTTTTGAATGTTTGTTACAAATTTGCAAGGTTGTGTCACTGGTCATGCTGTAAGGCAGCCCCTCTCTGACCTCATCACTGAGCTGCCATGGAGCCCAGGCCGAGCTCTTCTCAAGAAAATACAAAACATGGTGATAAGGAAAGGACACGGATGACTGTGAAAACACTGGAACCAGCTTAGTTTATCTTGAATCAAACTATAAAAGCTAAAATTATTCTGAATGTAATGGCAGCATTGATGAGTTGCTCGGTCTACCATTTCTTGCCTGTAGGTCACAAAAGGGTTATCTTTCACATCCTCAAGCTTCATTATAAACAATGTATCATAATTAAATAATAAAAATTTCACAACCGTGTTCAAAGTTGAGACTTCATTTTTATATATATAAAAAATACTTAACATATAGCCGTTGTTTAAGGGTTGTTAAATAATAAAAATCTAGTACAATGATTTACACCTCAGCAAAGGGGTCAACATTATCTCAATTCAGTACCTTAGTGTTAATCCAAGCCTCAAGGTCCAAGGCATCACTAATGAGCTTGTGTACACTTATGAACCGTATTGCTGCTATCTATTAACGTGGCATCCAATCACACTACCAAGTGAAATATGTTGTATATGAAAAGGAACACGTTTATGAAGAATTAATATCAGGTGTGTGGATAATGGATATATATATGTATATGTGTGTGTATATGTATATGTATATATATATATATATATATATATATATATATATATATATATATATATATATATATATATATATATATATATATATATCCAGTTTTAGTTATTTACATATTCACTAAAGTTTCAAGAAAGCATAGTGTTAAGAAAAGTTGCAGGTTATAAAAAATAAGATACTGGTCCACTGCATTACACAAGATAAAGTGACACAACTATCATTATTGTAGTGCCAATGAACAATATTAGTTTTAAAAAATGATAGGTTACACCAAAATAATTTGTCAGCAGTTTTAACTTCAAAAAATTTCACGTAAAATATTAGTTTAATCAATAATGTAAAACTATTCTTCCTCACTCTCGCAACTATTTGTGTGTCAGTTTATGTCTGTTAAGATCACTATTTCTGTGGAATGGTTTATCACATTCCTCGCATACAAATGGCTTTATACCAGCATGAATCAGCATGTGTCTGGTCAGGTGACTGTTCCTAGTAAAAACTTTGTTACACACCTCACACTTGAAGTGTTTCACATTTGAATGTGTGATGATTTGTCTAGAGTTGTTATTTCCAAGAAACAGTCTCCCGAAATCCTTACAAGTGAACTGTTTTGTATCTAGGTGCACTCTCATGTGTCTGGTGAGGTGGCTATTTCTATTAAACATCTTTCCACATTCCTCACACTTGTAGTTCTTTATACCAGTGTGAGTGAACATGTGTCTAGTAAGGTCACCTTTTCTATTAAATAGTTTACCACATTGTAAACATTCAAATTTTTTCTCCCCCGTGTGGATGAGTTTATGTCGAGTGAGGTGACTGTTTCTGGTGAAGCATTTTCCACACTCTTCACATTTGGAAGTCTTGAACATTTTTGTTTGTTTATCTTTCAAATTTTGCTACTATTACAAGGCTTATATATAAGTTTGTATTTCAGATACAGATACAGCTTTCTATTTGAGTGTCACAACCGTGCATTATAACTATCATACTACTACTATTTTCTCCAAACTAAATATTTTGTAAGCAACAAAGGTACTGATTAGTCAATTTATATATATCCTTGACAAAAATTTTTCCTTAATATACATTTTAACAGATTTGTTAATGTTGAAAGTTAATTCAGTAAGTCTATGCCATGAAATAATCAAAATGTTATAAATATATCAAAGTAAATATTTTATGATATTCTGATTCGTAATCAAAATGATGGGGTATGCTTTCTCATTGGTATTTATGACTGAAGACAACTAGGCTTTAAGCTTTCTCAGGAATTGGAGATTTTTCCCATTCTTAATGACACATTACTGCACATCACCTTTTTTTCAAGAATATCAACACTTATTAATTTATTTATAAACCAAGTGTTGATGAAAATAGTCCTGTTATGCTTATTTTAAATGATCTTTGCCTTGATCTAGGTTTTCATCAACTAAGTCAATTTCACGTGAAGACACTTGACGATAGGATGAAAATCATCAGCGTTCTTGAAGGCCTTGGTTTTGATGCCAAATGGGACTTCTGTACCTGAAAAAAAATTGTATCATGAACAATTGTAAGTGTATATAAGTGAAACTGATAGTTCTATAAAGAAGTACATGCATGAAAGAGTTGTTAATAGAAGGGGGAGGGTTTGAACAAGCGAGGAGGGAGTGTGTGGATAGGGAGAGGTGGAGGCTCTTCTGCCGTGGCCATACCCTTGCAGAATGTTTCCAGAGGGAACAAAGCATCAGAAAAAGATATAGATATTTCAAGTTTAAGTTTGCAAAGGAGGGACACATGAAATTTCTTATACCACAAAAAATTTGTTGTAGGTTTCAGAGGCTAAGTTGGCTATTTTAGTGTCCTTCAAATTCCAAAATATGGGCTTAAAATACAAGTACAAATTTGGTTATTCATTCACAAGGATGCATTTCCTTCCTTCATAATAATACTGAAGTGCCACATTCACAATAGAACAATATAAAAACTAACCAAGTGGTAGACGGGAGACTGGATTCATGTGTGATATCTGGTAACTGTAACCAAGAAGGGCTGAGACCACCTGCCGAGCCTAAGGTAGACTTCTTCCATTGGTCACGATTCTGCAAAATATATACAATACAAATTTACTATTTTGATTTCATTCAGCAAAGCAAAGCAAAGCAAAGCAAAGCAGTACAAAACAACTTCAGAACAAATCATCATAGTATAACAGACATAATTTATGTATTACTTTGCTTGAAATAGCTGGTATATTTAATCAAAGTAGTACAAAAGTTAGCAGATAGTTTGATTGCAAAGCCTCATCATGGCCATGCATTGGTTTCCCAACAGCCAACTGTTTAGCATGTGACGTTAGCATTGAGATTCACTACTCCATAATTACTGTCACTGGATGTCATCCCAGCCCAGCAATTCTTGCCTGTTAGCATTAGTCAGTAGGAAAAATTACCTCGTGTGAAACTGCCAAAAGGCTTGTTCACAAGATTTGCAAGTGTGCACTGCTCCTGCTACACACTTCACATGTCTCGTGAACTAAGTAGCAGCAGCATCTAGCAATGTTGGTTTTTTTATGTGTGCCTCAATACCTTATCGCCTCATAAAGCGCATTTATGCAGGCATTAAATCGTGAGCTGCTCATCAAAGTACTGACAAAAATGGATTCTCAGAGCTACTCCTCATGAGCTTCTTACAAAGACAAACTCAGAGCAAGGGAGGGAAAACAGGCAAATTATAATATGGATAATTAAAAAGCAAAAAAAGTACTGATGTATAGCAAGTTATGTCTTTATACAATTAATAAATTTCAACTTGTGTAACAAAAGTAGATTTATATATATATATATATATATATATATATATATATATATATATATATATATATATATATATATATATATATATATATATAGTTTGTGTGACCTACTAAATATTCAATGACGTACTTCTGGTCCTCCATATTGGAGCACAATGCGTTTGCTTGGAAACAGCTGGACATGCCTCGTGAGGCTCGTTATCAAGAAAAAATACGCTTTTTGCAGGGTCAGGCTCCTTATAATTTGAAGAATAGTGATTTCAGGAGTGATATCAAACTACCAACAATTGAGTTTGGTGATATCTATAACTTTTTAGTTATACTAACCAGTTTTTACACCGGTAAACAAACAAAAAAGGGTACAAAGCCCTCAAATCATATAACTATTTCACCAGTGGCTTTGTCACTGAAGTGAAACTAAAAAAAGTATGGAAACAGAATTCTAATATTGACTAGGATAAGTTGATCATCAATTTAGTATGTGAACGAGATATTTTTCCTTGCATTGGACAAGGGTTCAGTCAAAGTGAGTTCAGAGCTCTTTCTTTTCCATTTATCATATTTATTTCTTTGGTTGTATAGGAAACATGCATTTAAGGTATTTTCAGATATTTTCAGCTCAGGTTCTTGTGTAAGTTATACTTGTAGCTCGGGTTTAATATTTCTTTTTACCTGCAGGTCAACCATTCGCAATGATTAAGACACAGCTCTAAGGTGATGGATTATTGTAGAGGAGGATGGCACTGTACTGGATGCACGTTGCAACTGCATGGCTGAGTAAGTAATCTTTAAGGTTTTGAACATTTACCAGAGGCATTCACACATATTAAAATGATGTGCATATTTTATACCCAAGCTAGACATGTATGCACATTGTTTTGTGAACAGTGGCGTGTGTTTTGTTACATTTTAGAGTGTATTCTCTAACAGTCTAACATTTGTACACATAATTATGAGTTACCACACCAGCTAAAATATAATTTCAATATACAATGACATTTCATACAGCTAATTAGTATATTTCTGTTTACAGATTATCAGTGGTTTTTTTTTCATGTAGAAACAAGTCATCGGATCAACAGTGTCACGTCTGAAAATGTAAAAGGTTGATGCCGTCTGCAGTTAAAAGTGTAAGTGTACTGCTGCTTCAGTTGTAAGTTATCATTCATATAATTATGTAAATTGATAAAAAAAAAAAAAAGTTTACGTTCCAATCTTCCAATGTAGATGTAGCTGGTATGCAGTTTGGGTAAAATTTTAAATCTTCACCAGAATGCACTTGGATATAAATAAAACAAAGTGCTTAGAGATACGGCAGTCGTACCGTGTTGACATCCGCTATTCCTATGGCTTGTCCCTTATTATTTACCTGGGAAAGCATCTTTCAAGTTATGTTAGGTTGATTATGTTATGTTAGATACGGTTTGGTTCAGTTATATAAGCTTTTTACCCAAAAGTTAGGCAACTGCCGTATCTATAAGGGAGCACTATGAGGATACAGCACTCATTAGGTTATGGTTATGTTAGGTTTGGTTAGGTACAGTTTGGTTCGGTTATATAAGCTTTTTATATTTTATTACCCAAAAATTAGGCACGTCGGCTGCCGTACCTGTAAGCACTGCCTAAATAAAACACTTCGTATAGATTTTGATCCATTTAGAATGATTTTGACATTAATTTCTGTCGCAAATGCATATATAATAAGATATCCTTATCACCCCCAACAAGCTTGGGGACTTGTGGGAATGTGGGGTTCTTGGGTGGAGAAGACAAAATACAATGATTTACGCTAAGAATAGGGTGCTAGAATCACTAACGTAACCTAACAATGACCTATTGACGAACGCGCAATGTAGTGACGGTCTCAAAACCTGGCGTGTGGCTACGAAAAAATGGCGTCTGCACCTCGCCCAACCCCCGATTTTTGGTCATCGAAAACATTCGATATCTTCAAAATTAACATAACAAAACCTTAATTAACCAAACCTTAACCTATATTGACAAATAACGGAACCTTGTTGAAACCAAACTAAACTATACTTTATTCCCGAAGGGAAGGTCTCATAGAAAACATTGAATATCTCACAAACCAATAATTTGCGACGGAAATGTAATTAAGAAAACCTTCTTTGAATGCATCTGATAATGTAAAAATACAACCCTGAAGTCCCTAGAACATTCAAGTGAAGATGTAAAATAATACCGCAGTTTGTTGTTTAAATTTTCGATAAACAAATTATGAATTAACACAGCAAGTCTAAAAACTTTATAAAAGGGCACACTTAGAATAACCACTAGTTGGTTAGTTCCCCCAAAAATAACATCACGATAACAAGAGCGTGGTGCTCCAACATGGCGGCATTACTGTCCCGCACAAAACGGTGATGTCACGAGCAAAATGTCTATAGACCAAAAAAAAAAAAAAAAAAGAAAAAAAACCTATATAGTACACTACCCTAAAGTATGGTGTTAAAAGTACAAACAAACAAATTACATTGAGGAGAGTTGAGGGTGAAATATACAAGGTACCAAGTCAAATATAAATATGAATTATATTTTGTGGTTCTAAAGGTTCACCTGTGGCTTCCCAGGTGATGTTTGATGTGGTGATGTGTTAGAGTGGCGGCATCCCAGACGGCTTGGCTTTGTTGTTTACGTCGCTTCCCTTCTAATGGTGATAGAAAATGGTACACGGGGGGAACACTACTCTAATAATAATAATTCAATATTATTCATTCGCATATATAATTTACAGCAATATTCTTACACGCGTCTGTATAAAAAGAAGAAGAAAAAGTTGCACTATTAATAACATGCATAAGATTGTTTTTTTCTTCAGTGCATAGTGCATCAATCATGATCTTACTTTGATTGGCAGGTAATATATATAGCTAGTGTTATCACTAGTGTCCCTCATGTAGCATAATAATTCACGGGTCAGTGCACCATAACCTATTTCATACTGTTCGTTTTGTAACTTCACTCAAGCCATGTTCACTGCATTACAATTCATGTTATATTTATGCATCAACAGGTATCGCACATTTCCGCCCACCACTCATGTCTCCCATACAAACCCATTCTTCCAATCATTCGAATGACAGTTGTCTGAAGCCAAATATTTGCTCAATAAAAGTAATTGCTCGTTTAGTAAACCACAGCTCTGGGGGCATAACGTGAGCTAAATGATGGAGCAAGTTGAAACATTACAATGAAGATGAATAACAGTTGTGTGTGTCCTGTGTAATGCCTACATATAGTCACTAATGCATCAGCTATGGAGGTGCCTAGGAAAGAAAGCTTCAAGAGGTTGTATGCATCGAAAATAATGAAGTGCGTTAATTAATCAATAAAATGTGTGCATATCAACAATAAGTTGATGAAAAATATCCAGCTATTCGTTCTTCCCTTCAATATTCAACCTTTCATTCTGAAACCAGTATAAAGGAGCAAAAGTTTTTATTAATGTGTGAAAGAAGAAAAAATGCAGAAACTGACAAATTATGTCAGGATTGATAAAAAGACTGAAAGACAGGCTTAATTAAGTTTGATTGTAGCCTACTGAAATGCTACTGCTGATTGAATGTTTTTAATTGACTAGACAATTTTCAGAGTTGATAGATATTTCGTAGGATGAACACTGGTTATGTGCAGCTAGTTTACGTAAACACAAATCTTTCTGACGTAGGCATTACGTGTTAACAACAACGTTTAATGATTCTTAAATAATTTGTCCCTACATATGGCTCTTCTAATAAGCTAAATTGGCGCCCATAATGTTTAGAGTCAGAGCCGTTGCGACGGTTGTAAACGTGTTCCAGTTTCCCGCCTAAGATTTAGGGCAGTGATCGAGGTCACATGGCGCTCAAAAGATGTTGATTATCGCTGCCACTGGACGAGGCATTTGCGAAGAAATTATCTTGAATTATATATTTTAATAAAACATAACTGTGTAACGAGAGGATAAGTATTAGGTAGTTCATGAACATTGAAAGTGTAAATAAGGGCAATATTGGTTCCAACATAAGACAAAATTTTCCTTGGTCCAGTTCCTTTGATTATGAAAAGTATAATGACAAATGTAATAACCAGTAAATACATGGATAGACAGTTAGAGGAGCTGACACATGCAAATAACTTGATGCACGCCATAGGAAGCAATGTACACGTATTGATTTTATGACAAGTTTGTAGGAAACTATATCAATTAAGAAGTGTAATACCAGGAATAATATAGGAAAAATAACTGTATTGAAAGAAGAAATTATGGATTGATGGCTATTTCAGATGGATCCCACGTTGTTGACTTACATGCAAGGCGAGGAGCAGAATGGAGTCACCATATGCAGTGTAGTTAACATCCAGCAAATTCAGAGTGAGTCTGCTGATCCCAACTATCCTGCCTCCTCACAGCATCAGCTGGTAAGAATTACCTCGCTGGGTTTGAGTATTACCCATGTGAGGTAAGATGTTTTTCTGTCACTAGTAGGTTAAAGTGTAAAGTGGAAGTGTGATAACTAAACAAGCAATGAGGTATCTTATAAAGTATGATGCACTATTATAGGGTGTTAAGGTGAATAGGTATTAGAAGTTGCTGTAGAAGAAGATATCACTAAAAGTGGTGAACGATTGGAATAGGCTGGGTAGACACATAGTAAGTGCCGAGTCAATTGGTAGCTTTAAAAGACGGTTGGATGAGATTATGGATAGGGATGACAGGTGGGATGGATAAATATTGGATTATTCCAAGGGTGGGAGACAAGGAACTGTCTCGTGTAGGTCATCAACTGGCCTCTTGCAGTCTCCTCATTTCTTGTTCTTATGACATCACATCCCTTCCTCATACATCCTTGTATTTCAAAATATGGCCTGAGGCAATAACTTGACATTAGCTCTGCTGTTCCTGAAAATATTTAGTTATTTTTTTTATTTGATTTAGGAAAAGGGAATTTTTCGATTTTTTTCTTCTCGAGAACTTTGCAGGATATTAAAAAAAATTGCAATGTCAAAATTTTCTTATTTCAATTTACACAGATAATCTGGTAGTGTACCATATATCAATATATCTCTGGTACAGCCATCAAGTGTGTTCTTGGGGACTAAAGCCGTCAGTTGTCCTTAGACGCCTAGGCCCAGGAGATGTTAATTCCATTAATTCCATGGCACCTTAGGGACCTCCCTCCCTCAGTCTCACCCTACCTTCCAACAAAACAACAAAATGTATATAGACTAGTGAGAGGGGGAAGTGGGGACAGAAGGAAGAATAGGTGGGTGAGGAAGTGAGTTTTAAGAGAAGAAAAAAGTCACTGGGGCTTTACCCAGGTGCTTATTGATTTTTGTTTGAATTTAGTTAGTATGCATCACAGTCTGGAGGCACGGGTGGCAAAGTGAAGATCAGCAAGTCTCGTCCCCCCCCAGTCTGGCAGCAACATGTCCCCAGCACCAGAACTCACCTCTCGCTTTGGAAGTTACGCGAGAGACAGACGCCGAAACCCCAGCCCACCGGCGCCGCAATGGAGCCCCAACCACTGTAATTGAGCCAGCAGGACGCCCCCCCTTTATTGATTAAGTAACATTTTTCATTTGGTTATATATGGGGTATACAGTGTCAGTTTACATATAATATTGAGAAATATTTAACTTTTTATACATTATTAGAAAATAAGAAAATTTGGTTACATTATTTTTGGAGCAAGACACAATACAACGCGTATGGAGATGGTAAGATAAGGCGCACCTCCGCACGCGGGTACCTTCCATCCTTCCTCTTCCTCCTATATAGTGTGTGTGTGTGTGTGTGTGTGTGTGTGTGTGTGTGTGTGTGTGTGTGTGTGTGTGTGTGTGTGTGTGTGCGTGTGCGTGTGCGTGTGTCTGTCTGTCTGTCTGTCTGTGTCGATACATATATTTATGAATTTACTTGTAACAATTTTCCTCTTAGAACATAAGAACATAAAAAATGAGGAGACTGCAAGAGGCCAGTTGATGACCTACACGAGGCAGTTCCTTGTCTCCCACCCTTGGAATAATCCAATATTACTCTCATTACACTCATGGCTTCCACATCTGCCAAATCAGTCTCGTCAGGTTCGCTGCGTAGCACATGGTTCCATGAGAGTGTATCAGCCGCACAGTTGGCATTACCTTTTAAATGCTTCACACTGAAGGAGTACATGAAAGTTTTTTCCTTGAGGTTGAGCATGCGGGGGTTGGTGATATCCTTCAGTTCCTTGTTCTAGAATATCTTGGTGAGCGCTGGGTGGTCTGTGACGAATGTGAGGTTTGGACAGCCCCAGAGGAAGAGCCGTGCCTTTTTAAGGTACCAAGTAATGGCGAGGGCCCCACCCTCCAGCGCAGAGTAGTTCTGCTCTGCTGGCGTCAGGTGACGGCTGCCACAGAGTGCCAACTTCCAGCCGCCATTGCAACATAATGGAGTGTCTTGTGACACACACTGGCAGTATTGTTGCATAACAACCAATCCGATGCCAAGCCTGCTGAAGTCTGTGAACACTGCTGTAGGTCATGTGATGTCATAGAACTGGAGCCACTCAGCCGCCAGCTTGCTGATGATCTTCTTGGTGGTCTCAAAGATGGACTGTAGCTGGCCGTCCCAGTAGACTACCTTACTTGAGGGCTTTTTTAATAGCTCCTGGAATGGCTCCCTGAGAGGAGCGGCACTGAGGAAAGGAGCAACCTGGTTTACCAGCCCGAACTACGACCTAATGTCTGTCAATAATGATCAAGGGGGCATCTGGAAGCTTGAAATGTTGCTGATGAGGTCCTGGCTGGGGCGGTAGTCCTCCCAGTCGAGGAGGTAGCCCGCTAACGTCACACTTTTCCCATAGAATCGGAACTTGTCAAAGCGGAGGGTGACTCCATTCTCTGCGCATGTGCTTAGGAACTGGTGTGTGTGCCAGAATGCGTCAGTAATGCTTCGGTCGTGTAGGAGTGTGTCGTCCACACACTTGAGCTTCCTAGGTATGTCTACCACTACGTTGTCTAATTGTTCGGTGAAAGGATCTTGAGCTGAGCAATGGCCCGTGGGTGTGCGAAGGTAGCGGAAGAGGCCCCAAGGGGTGATGAACGTGGTAAGCTTCCTACTCTCCTCATCTAGGAGTATCTGGTGATAACCAGAATAAGCATCTGTGACGGTCTTGTAGGTGTGCTTAGGCACGCCAGTGATTGTGTTGAAAGGTAGGCGGGTGCGGTGAGTTTCATGCAGGCTCGCCTGGTTGAGCTGCTGAAAGTCCACTGTCCTGCGCGGCCGCCCGTCATTTTGGGGACCATCACCATGTGTAAACACCAATCTGTGGACTCCCCTGTAGGCACAGGCTTGGTAATACCCCTCCTTACGTCCTCATGGGGTTGTTTATGGATGTCGTCGTAGAAGTGGTGAGGGACGGAGGCTGGGGAATGTACAGCGTGAGGCTGGGCGTCGGGGCGCAGGTGAATGTGATGAGAGGGCCCACTCATCTCTGGTAGAGGTGTACGATCCACAGCGAACACCATACGCCTGAAGTGTTCCACGAACCAACGATCCAGAAGGCCCACATTGTCCTCCGTCAGGTGGTATGGAGGATTGAGGGGGCAGCTTGGAAGTTGTGGCTTCTGCATTTCAACTAAGGCAGCCACTGTTGCCTTTACGGTGGGGAAGTAGTGAGACACCAAGCCTAGCGCCTTACATATCTGTAGTGACAAGTACAAGTCCTGGACCCCCTCAGTGAAGTATAGACAGGCCTGAATGGAGCTTCTGCCAACGGTAAAGATGTACACGCAGCCTCCCAGCACCCACAAGCGCCCACCAGCTATGTGTTTGATGCTCACGGTGGTGTTCTGCAGACTCTGCAGAGTCATGCCAAGGTTACGCATGAGCGAGCGCCCCGCCATGCACACCTGGGCCCTGTTGAGAATGTGAGGTGTCTGTAACGGCTGGGACAGAGTGCTGCTTTCCGATGCCTGGTGCTACCACAGAGATATCCAGACGTGGCTGGCTGGTCAGGTGGGCATCAGCTATTAAGGCACTGGCCACTGCATCACTCTTTGATTGTCTCTTTGTAGATCTGCAGGACTTCCAGAAATGGCCCAGCTTGCCACAAGCAAAACAGACAACGTTCCTCGCTGGCAGGTCGCTCTGCCAGTAGGGTGTCACCCATTACAGTCCCCACAGCAGCCCGCCACTTGAGCTGCGATGATGATGTCATTGATGGCAGTGATGTCATCTGCAGCTACCACTGCCTCACGCCGTGCCCCTGCTGTAGCGTCCCTCGTATGCCACACAGTCTGTCCTTAAGCTATCCACGTCCATGAATTGGTCACAAGACTGGAATACCTCGCACTTGAGGGCGGACTCGCATAGCCCAGCAACCAGCTTACGTAACAGCATGTATTCACTGGTATCACTGTCACACTCGGGGCATTGGATCACACAGTCCACTGCCTTTTGAGAAATACTTCTTCACTGCCTAACCGGGGGCCTGTAGTGCACTGAAAAAATCCACCTAACACACCGCCTGGTTGCAATCACCTAACACAAGTTTAACTATGGTATCTAGTGCCGCTGCAGGCGACAAGGCATCCCACCTTGCATGGGGGTACCTGGCGTCCAGTGCCTTCTGGATGGTGGGGATACACAGCAGACGGATGTAGCATACGGCCTGTTTGTCCTTCACCTCGTTAAGTCTGAGCCAGTCCTCCACAGAGCAGCGCCACGTACAGAAGTCTGCAGAGGTCATGTCTTGATTACACTTGTCTAACAAACTGATGTTAAGTTCCTGGTGTGGCTGACCCTCACTCCTCGTCCACGTGTCCTGGTTCGGGGCCATGATGGTGGAACAGCTGGACCAGCCCTGTACCGCCTAGAGGCCGGCGAGAACGTTGGACGGATGGTAGGGGCCATGTCAGCGTGGGTTGTCACTCACTGTGCCAATTTGGGTGGTGAATGGTGAAAGTGAATCCAAGCAGGTGGGCAGCCAATGTAGGTTTACTGCGGGTACAAAGTACAATTGGTAGGTGGGCGTCTGGCTGCTAGGGCTGAACTGCCTAACCTTGGTCCTGGTGGCTCCGGGGTAAACTACCGCTTGTTAACACCCCAACACTAAGTCTTGGCAAGTAGTAGTTTTTTTTTGTACTTCTCAAGGTCTTCTCACATGTGTTGCTGGGAATTACATCTTGGTGCCTTCCATTCCTATGCTTGCAAAGATCCAACTACTTTCCTTCCTTGTAAACCCTTCGCCCCTCTTCTCATACAGCTTCTTTGCATTTTCCAGACTGAAGGCAGCCAAGATGGAGACAAGACGAGACGAGAAGGGTATGAACGGCACACGACTGGACGATGATCCCAAGAGCTGAACGTGAATGGTGAAATCCTAGGAAAAGAAGAAAGTATTTAATGCCCTGAAAGTTTCCTTCTTTGATGGAAACTGGAAATGAAAAGAATGCCAAATTGCCAATACAAGTCTATCCAGTGACCTTCCTTCCCTGATGAAGAAGGAATCTGGCGTTGAATGCAGCATCAATATCGTTTTGTTGATGGAACGATTACCACTGGTCTATTTGTTACATTTTGAAGAATTCAGAATTAATAAAGATCTTAATTTGAGATTTGCAATATATTATTAACCTACATAAGTAAATTAAAAAAGGCCCCTGAAATATAAACTAAAGTATGTAAAGTTTAAGGAGCACTTTAAGTGTAGCTCCGCCGTCCCTATAATTTGGCATTTTTGAGATTCAGAAAAAAAAAATTGCAATAGGACTGACTACTGGCCCTAATAAAGTCTACGAAAACGAGAGAACAACTTATTTATTTTATACTCAAGAAGTTAAAACAAGAGAACAGGAAACCTTTATAAAGTACAAAATTATCGCCTTCCTTCCCGGCTTCAGTATCTTGGTGGAGCAGAGGAGCTTGAAAAGATTGGTGAGTCACTACACTTACTGTTGAAGATGAAAAATCAAAACTTATCTCCCTTACAACCATTACTACCACTCACAATTTCATTCTATCTAAACACAATATTTTCTATTGATCTATTAAATCCTTCAAATAGATGTGAAGTCTGACCACATAACTCTATATGAGCAAATATGAATGGTAGACCCTGGGGTTTATGCAACACTAAACATTCTTGCATCACACACCACTACACTTACAACATTTCTTTCCATTGGTGAGTTTTGTTTATTGCTAATCAACTCTTTGGAATCTGATATTATTACACGATCAATATTGAGCTACTGGTTGTCAGCTGGTGGAAGAGTTGGACCATTGTATAGGAAGAGGAATGGGTGAAAAGGAATACTTTGAGGTGGTTTGGTCATATTGAGAGGAATATTAGTTTGTGAAGAAAGAATATGTGAGTAAAATTGTGGATCCTAAGAGGAGAGGCACTTTCTTCCTTCCTTCCAACACCTTTCCTACATCATTAATACTAGACTTCCCCTCTGTTTCTATTCCTCCATCTTTGACTTCAATATTCTACCTCTTCAAGCAGTGCAACATTCATCCTTCTACCACCAACACTTCTTTATTCATTTCATTACTTTACTCTTACTCGCATTCACTTTCAATTTACTCCTTCTACATAGGTACTTTCCAAACCCCTCCACCAGTGGACACCAGCTCCTGCTTGTCAACGGCTTTTTTAACATACGAGTATAGTGGTTCTTCCTTCACCTGTACTCCATAATCAAATTCATTGCTCGAACCAGCACTAGATTAAAACATTTTTTTAAGTGGTCCTCTTACTTCCTTAAATGATAATGGTTTAGTAGAAGCCATCCCTTGGTCTCTTTGCACTTCTATCAATTTGATATTCTTAATTAGCCTAAAAGCAAGCATTTTACTGCAAGATTATTAGTCCTAGAGCAAATATGCATAGAGACAAATCTGTAGAGTTTGACAAGTTCTATCAGATAATGCAATAATCCTACCAATATCTACAATAGCTGTAGAGACAATGAGGAAGAAATTGTTTTTCTTTAAATAATTATTTTACATCATTTTACTGCAAAATTATTAGTCCTAGAGCAATTATGCATATAAAACAAATCTGTAGAATTTGACAAGATCTATCAGTAAGTATAATACTCTTTCCAATATCTACAATAGCTGTAGAGATAATGAGGAAGAAATAAATTTTTTTTATAAAAAAAATATTTGACAACATTTTACTGCAAAATTAGTAGTCCTAGAGCAAATATGCATAGAGACAAATCTGTAGAGTTAGACAAGTTCCATCAAATGTTGCAATAAACTTTCCAATATCTACAATAGCTGTAGAGACAATGAGGAAAAATTATTATATTTTTAAAAATAAATATTTGACGCCATTTTACTGTCCTTATTCTGTCCATCTTCCTAATGCAAGAGTTAACCAGTATCTTCACTTTTTCATCCCTTACACTGGTAAACTCTGGAACTCTCTTCCTTTGTCTGCCTATGACTTGAACTCTTTCAAAAGAGGAGTGTCAAGACACCTCTAAAGTTAAATTGGACCTCCTTGTCTGGCGACAAGCAGGATTTTTTTTTTTATCGTATATTTGTTTACCCTTGGCCAGTGCCCTTTCAATGTTTTTTTTTTTATATATTTAAAACACCACCACAACCTAACCTAACAACCTTAACCTAACCATAACTTAACATAACCTAACTTAACTTCAAAAACGTTTTGCAAGGTAAATAATGGTGAGCACCGCGTGAAACCTTCACAGATGTGTTGAGTACACTATGTATAGTATGTACGACTTCATATTTATAATAAAGAGGTGGAGCAGTAGTTGTAAAGAAATACCTTAGGTTATGTTAGGTTTTGTTAGGTACGGTTTGGTTAGGTTCGGTTATATAAGTTTTTATATTTTATTACCCAAAAGTTAAGCATTTTACCCTAGATTTTTTCCCCGGATTACTATATTATGGCCTATATTTGATTATAATAACGAGCACCGCCTGAAACCTTCACGGATGTGTTGAATATATTATGTATAGTATGTAGGACTTCATATTTATACTGATATCGTCCAAGCAATAGTCATGCTGAAATACTATGATTTCTTCCTAGAGCCACTGGAGCGTTAAGAAGTCCAAGGCAGGCGGGTAAATGAAAAATAGTTGGCTGGTATCACGGAGGTGCCAGAAACACATCCGTCCACCACCACCACACTAATATAGCAGACTAGTATATGGTTTTGAGCATTGAAAGTGTACATGGAAGGTTTGAAATTTCGAGAGAGAGAGAGAGAGAGAGAGAGAGAGAGAGAGAGAGAGAGAGAGAGAGAGAGAGAGAGAGAGAGAGAGAGAGAGAGAAAAAAAAACTACTATAACCAACCAACTACTACCACAACCACCACCACACCCTCTTTCCTTCCTTCACCTATTTATAAGATCCTGTGAACATTTTGATGAGTAAACACAAGCGGACGAGTGCGAGTGTTCAAAGGACGTGAATCAACTGAAGGTGTTTCAAACGTATAGTATTCGAGTGTATTAGAATCCTATACCCCTGCCCACTTCACTTGCCTATAACTCACCAATACTCCATATCTTCAGGACATGTCACCACTATAATGAGTCCCTACATTATAAAGATGATCCACGTATATGTAAGTATTGCATGTATTATTTCTAGCATGAGATATTAAGTAAAATGTCACTCACCTCTCGTCCTGCCTTCCTCCTCGCCGCCATCTTGCTGTGTCTCAACTCTCAATTCTCTAATAAATCTTAAACTGAACACGTGTCTGATTCCATTTATTTCATGCGTTTATATCTGAAATTACGGATGAGATGTAGTTTTATAATGTTTATTTGTCTTCTGTAAGTTATTCTATTACACTATGCAATGCAGTTACTTAGTATAGCCATTAACGAGGTAGTTAGTGAGATTATTCACATCACTATCATTGTTACATAGGCAATTAGGTATGTCCCATTTCAGTAACTTTTATTTATCTAGAAGTCGTGGAGTTAAGTAGGGTATTCACGTATCTAAGTAATGAGGTAGTTTCAGGAATCACTTAGATGATGGTTAATTGTATAATTGTTGGTAGTTCCATTGTAAAGTAACGGGGTAGTTGAAGGCAGTGTTATAAAAAGAATAATAAGCTAATTTGTAATGTGTTCCCAGTGTGGATTTAGAGGTAGTCATCTCTATACATTTTTGTCGTATGAATCTATGAGACCAGCATCACATAGTTAAGTTACATAATGGTTGTTCCCCAAAATATCAAACTCTTTCACCCTTGCTTGCTTGATAAGAATAATCTTATCAAGCAAGCAAGGGTGAAAGAGTTTGATATTTTTGTGGTAAGAAAACTGTGCCCAGATTCGTGTACAATAGGTATGCCCGAGAACCTCTACTGTATAAAATTTCATAAGATAGGTGGTGTCAAAATTTTTGCCAAATTTCCATAGCTATTCCCATTATAATTTTTTTTGGCAGAAATCAGGTTTTTTTAATAAAAAAAAAATATGAGGTTTACGTAAAGAGTATTCAATAGTAATGAAAGAGCAGGAGACGCCCATTCTTTTGAGTTAAAGTCAAATGGATCTGGAATTTCCAGTATGTATAGGTGTAAGAATGGGAAAAAAAAAAGTTTTTTTTCACAAATTTTGAAAAAATAACTGAGCAATTTGCAAGTTTCTCAAAGGCTGTTGCATATATATTACATACATGTTTGGCGAGATGCTATAGGACGCTTAACTTCTGATCTTTCACTTGTTTCTGATTGGGACAGAGCAAACCTAGTTTTGTTCAATGCCTCAAAAACTCAATTTCTACAACTATCTACTCGACATAACCTTCCAGATAACTATTCCCTCTTCTTCAATGACACTCAACTTCCCCTCTCCTCCACATTAAACACACTCGGTCTATCCTTTGCTAAAAATCTAAACTGGCAATTTCATATCTCTACTCTTGCTAAATCAGCTTCCAAGAAGTTAGGTGTCCTATGGCGTTTGCGTCCATTTTTCTCTCCCTCTCAGCTGCTTGCTCTGTACAGGGGCCTTATCCGCCCATGTATGGAGTATGGCTCACATGTCTGGGGGGGCTCAACTCATACAGCTTTATTAAACAGGGTGGAGTCTAAAGCTTTTCACTTCATCAACTCTCCTCCTCTAACTGACTTTCTTGATTCTTTAAGTCACCGCCGCAATGTTGCATCTTTATCTATCTTCTACCACTATTTTCATGCTGACTGCTCTTCTGAACTTGCTAACTGCATGCCTTCCCCCCTCCCGCGGCCTCGCTGCACAAGACTTTCTACTTCTTCTCATCCTTATTCTGTCCATCTTCCTAATGCAAGAGTTAACCAGTATCTTCACTCTTTCATCCCTTACACTGGTAAACTCTGGAACTCTCTTCCTTTGTCTGTTTTTCCACCTGCCTATGACTTAAACTCTTTCAAAAGAGGAGTGTCAAGACACCTCTAATGTTAACTGGATCTCCACCCCTTTCTTCTATTCTCCTACTGTCCTCTTTACAGGGTCTGGCGACAAGCGGGATTTTTTTTTTTTACTTATTTTTGTTTTCCCTTAGCCAGTACCTTTTTAATGTATATATATATATATATATATATATATATATATATATATATATATATATATATATATATATATATATAAATAAAAGTTTAAATTCTTTGCGAGTTAACAATTTTTAAAAAATTTGCATTAATCATTTACTTATGATGCAGAAAACGTTGCAATCCTTTGAACGACCATTAATTACTAGTATCATAAACCATCATTGTACATTTCTTATTACACTGCACTTGTACAGTGTAGTGGAGTCTGACAATATCAATCTTGGTGTTAAATTTATAACATTTTTTCATAACTAAATTTGTAATATCAAATATTCCTGTGGTATCAATAGTATGCCGTTGAATATCATAACATGAATCTATATTTATCTATACATGTATATGGTTGATATCCTCCTTAAAAGTAGGTGGTCGAGACAAGGCGTCTACCTAGGGTTCCGGGAAAATTTGATATCCCTTTTCCCTCTACGCCATGTGTCAGTGGGAAGAAACAACACAGAAGTGGCACTCCACAGCCCATTACTCCATCACTTTAAGTTCCTTTTAAGACACATTGGGAATATGGCGGCAGTATTCTTCCAACACGAAAATAGGTGTCACATATGAAAAGTGTGGCAAACTTTTGTCCATATATAGTAACAGTATAAATAAATTTCCTATTATGCAACAGTTTATAAATCTTATAGCAAAACACTGAGGTAATGATATAAACCTTTAAAAGTCTACAAAAATATTTCTGAGACATGCAACACAAAAAAGCACATTATGATGCCAGATGATTCTTTAGTCAAATTTATTCAATCCCAAAGACTACAGTCACAAAATACAACTACAGTTTCATGCAAAGTGCCAAATGAATAAGCTACCAACAATTACTAAAACCTTGTTAGTCTTAACAAATTAAAAAAAGGTAAACTCTGCCTTAAAACAGTTTAAAACAATTGTACTCCATAAGCATCATTTTGGGTTTCCACTCATGGCTGGAACACACTCATAAAAGAATATATATCTATATCTATATCTATCTATCTATCTATCTATCTATATATATATATTATATATATATATATATATATATATATATATATATATTCCTTCCAACAAAGCATATGGTGAGGTTGAGGTTTTCTAATTTTCTTTGGGAAGTATTAGAGAAACAATTCCATATCTCAAACTACTCCTTTTAAATTGCAAAAATACACAGGGCTTTATTCTATCTAAATATGACAAAATTGCCACATCTTGAAGTCAAAATGTTTTCATTATAAAAACTCCTTAATGACATAATAACCCTTATTTATATATATTAACTTGGGTGCAGCTGCATACAAATTAGTTTTAAGGCCCAACTACAGTATTACTAACATGAAATCATAACCTTGATGGCACCTCCAGCACCAGTCCGAGCAGTCTCAAACGCCTGGACGGAATCCTCCAGTTTGAAGCGGTGCGTGATCATAGGCTTCACGTTAATCTTCCCGGAAGCAATCATGTCCAAGGCAAGTGGATAGCTGAAAAAAGAAAAATAGAACATATAAATCTTATGAAATTTGTTTCAAAATTAATCAATAGTTTACAAAGAACAATTACAATGTAGCCTATGTGCAGATGATGTTATTACAAATTTAAATATAAGCTACAAGCTATAAGCTATAAGCTAAGCTACTTATGCAGCTTTTCGTAGTACAGTATGATCACTTACTTAGCACTGCAGACATTGCAAGGTATCAACCATTGAAACAATGTAAACACAAGTATGGTATCAGTAGTAAGTAGTATAAGTAAGGTGTCATGTGAACATTTGATGAGTGAAAAATTAATGATATGATAAAATGTATTACATATGACACTTTCATTTTATAAAAAAATATTTAAAATCAAATCAAAACATGCATGAAGTCCATTTGCACATTCCTAGTGCACGTGCACTTATACAAGTGCATTATATGAATGTATTATTTTCAACACAAAATATTACTGCATTTTGTGATGCCAACAGTGACTAATCATTTGACTAGTACCTAATGGACAGGGAATGCCACCACGCCTGGATACATAAAAAAAGACCAAAATAAAGTATAGAATCCTGCTTAAATTGCTCTCAGAAAGTCCTAGAAACTATGGCAAATTATGTAAAAAGCATCTTGATACTATTCTCTTAAATGTGCTTAAGTTGTTTGAAGGTAAAAAAAACAATCACCCAGTTCCAGAATTTACCAGCACGATGAATGAAAAAGTGAAGGTACTATTTACCTTTGGCAATAGTAAGGTGAATAAAAATAGAGGTGAAAGTAGGTATAAAGTCTTGTGCAGGAGGCTGTAGAAGGGGGAAGGCATGCAGTTAGGAAGTTCTTTTTTGCATACATCTACCATATACTCTCCAATTCAATTTAATCAAGGTACTCTCTCTGTAAGGTAAGGTAAAGTGCGGGCACATGCTGGAGCTGCACGTAGCTGAGGGTGCTCATCTCCTGTCACATTGGCTTTTGAGCCTGTAGTGGAAATTGATCTGTTATGCCATGACACAGGGCCACTGTGACATCCGACTTTCAACAGTTTACCTTCCCCAGGTTTCCCTAGGTACCCATTTATCTACCAACCCGTTTGGGAGGGTGGTGCGCCAACTGCTCTTGTCTGGGATCGAACTCGGACCAGCAGATTCGTAGTCAGATTTGCTAACCACTGCACCACTGAGGCATCTATGTGGCACTTATTATATATCTTTGGCTATCTCTTCTACCCTTCCATCGGATTTCTTATCACAATCACTCTCCTTTTTGAACATCCCTACTTTCAAATCCTTTTGCTTCTATGCTCACAGACCTCTAGATTTACATCACTTTCATACTCCCCACATGTCATCCTTCATTATCTTAGTTACACCCTTCCTTGCAAACATTCTTTCAGCCAATCCCTATACGTACATATAGTACACTTTATTATGTTTTTATCAATGATTAAAATTTTTCTTATATAAATGGGTATCTTGCTTAGCTCCTTTCCTCTTAGGTATTACAAACAGTCACAACATACATACTTCTTTTATATCTCGCACATCTCTTTCTATTCTCATTACAACCATGCTCAAACAGACACATAAATTGGATACTTTTCTTTTGTTTGCAGGATACTTTTCTTTTGTTTGCAGGAAGTAAAAAAAATAAGTGTTTTGAGAAAGGTTAACAGTCCTTTATGTAACCTTATGAATCACAAGGAATACAGAAACATGTTGTTCTGTGGCTGTGAACAAGGCTAAACACCGAGGCGATGTTATTGCCTAGTTTGCAACAAATAAAAAATAACTTTATGATGTATGTTTATAAATATTTCATTCATCTGAGATAAACAAAAATAATTTGAATCTTACCAATTAGCATACCGGAATATACCACGGATGTCCACTTCTCTTGTTGCAGCATTGACTATGGGCACCTTGACTTCAGGTGGACCAAGGCCGACCAGCACCATCACACCCCCTGATTTAGTGGCCTGCAATAATGAACATGATAAAAGTAATAAAGTGATTTGACCGTCAATATGTTCTGGTTGTATCATTGTGACCTTTAGCTGATTGTAAATTAACCATAAACCTTTCAATCTGATTTTTCTTGTAATTAAGATGTAGTATTTCTTATGGGATGGTTTGCAAACATTGTACACTTAAAATTGTTGTCATTAAGTTATATCTACAATGTGACATGAGACAGTATACACTTTTAATAAACATTTAACTCAATATATAACTTAGGTGTATTATCAGCAAATATTACAATTAAGTTGAGAAAAACTACTTGACTTTGGAAAACATCATCAGGAATGAATTTCTTATCCATTAGGAACATATTGAGGAGTGGAAGATGCACATAACAACACAATTCTTCATTAATCCCACAAATCTAAATGATGAGTCTACATGTTACATAATTTACCTAGCATTTGTTTCTATCTAAAAAATAAATAAATAAATAAAATCAATACTTACAATAATTCCCAGATGAATACTTGATTCTGCTCCACTACATTCAATGGTAAAGTCTGGCATGCCTCCCATTACTTCTTTGATTTGTTGAGCCAGAGTGTCTGGCTTGCTGTCTTTGACCAGGATTGTGTGATCTGCTCCCATACTTTTGGCAGTTTGCAACCGATTCTCAGCAATATCTGAACAGAATAAGAAATTGGGTTTGAGGCCTTGTATGTGTAAATAAAGAGCCTCGTAGTATTGTAGTGAATATGTTTGGCTCAACTAAAAAATTCTGGAATTTGAATCCCTTTTCTGTATGTGTGTGTGTGTGGCAGCCACCCCCCCCCCTTAAAGGTTATCAGCAGATACCCAGGGTTGATCTGGTCCGTGTTGGTTAGTCAGTTCTCGGCCCAGCCCTTTATTAAGCAGATTTGCTCTGTGGGCTCTCTCCATATATTTCTCTTTGTATATTTCCTTAGTGTTCATTAAAGCTATATAAGAAGGAAGCCGTGTATTACCTAACTTCCTTGAGCATAACGGGAAAGGGATCAATATCTTACAGCAGAAGACAAGAGACACGCAGCACACCCTGCATCGGATTGCTTCACGTTACTCAACAATCTTGGTGGCAGCATTACTTTCTTCACACAAACTCCAAACGGTGGGTCCCAACCAAAACATAATTGGTGGCAGGCGGTCACGCCCTCACGCCCACCAAAACATGTGTAGGTGATCACTCTTCCTTTGTTTTATTTCATTGGTGACCTCTTTATCATATTTCACCGTTCAGCTTCACTCATGTACACTCACAGAACAAACTCATTCTCATTTATTCTAACCGTGTCCAAACCATTCCAATGTACCCCACTTTACCAATTCAACAACTCCACAGTCTATTCCCTTTGCTAATACACTCATACCAAAGTTCTCATACACATGTTAGAAAAACAAAATAAATGTGTTGAAATTGATGGGGAAAAAATTTGAGATGTAGCGAGACAAACAATCTCTCAACCTTTATATATTAGTATGACGTGCTGCATGCATCATCAAAATAAACAAAAACCACTAATGAAAAATATTTTCCTGAATGTACTTTAACATTTTAGTAAATCTGAATGTGAAACCTGTAACAGCTGCTACCAGTATAATGCAAAGTGCCGCAGATTAAGACACATGACTTTGCAATGGCGGCTACCACACACAAACAAATTTTTCATATATACATATATTTTTTCATAGACAAAGGAACTGTTTGATACATGGTTGATTGTGATTGGCTGTGACAGATTCATGTCAAACATCCACATACATTGGAACTTTTCTTTTCTCACTTTCAGCACAATTCCTCAGGTTTTGGCTGCTCTCAGTAGGTTGACTTATGTTATAATAAATTTTCTTTATTATCTTTTAGATGATTTTAAAGTGGAAGTAAATTGCAATGCAAAAATATGTGCTGTGTCCCCTTATCTTTAAGTACAACCCAAATAACTTGTGAACTCTTGAAACATGGAAAGCCAGGGCACCTTAATGCTCACTTACCTGTAATGCACACCTGAGAAGCTCCCATTGCTTTGGCAGTCATCAAGCTCACAAGACCAATAGGTCCTGCCCCGCACACCAACACCAACGACCCAAAAGTGACTCCAGCTCGTCGACAAGCATGGAGTCCTACACTCAAGGGTTCAAGGATAGCTCCTTCCTCTAAGGTGACATGATCAGGTAGTCTGAAATAGAAAAAAAGTATTAACATTAACTCTTATTACAAAGAGAGAGAGAGAGAGAGAGAGAGAGAGAGAGAGAGAGAGAGAGAGAGAGAGAGAGAGAGAGAGAGAGAGAGAGAGAGAGAGAGAGAATCATAGAAATCCAGACCACAGACCCTAAGGTCAAAATTAAGTGGTCTGCCCTTAATCTAGAGTAGAAAATATCTTTAAAAGAATGCATTAGAGAAGTTTAGTAAAGAATAAGAGCAATGAAACATTCAACAGGATGCCGGATCTTATTGCCCAATCAGAGATCTTGTTGGAGATGGTGGTCAAGTTTGTTTTTAAATGAATTAATTGCATTACACTGCACCATGGAAGGCGAGAAATGATTACACTTGCTAACAACGTCATTAGCAAAGTAAAATTTAATGCAGAGAGAGAGAGAGAGAATTTTCTTGAATTAATCTAGTATCTATAGTAGCCACATCGATGAAGGATTCTTACTTCAGTTAAGTTTAGTAGCAAATTTTTTTAACTTTTCACCCACTAACACATCTACATCACCTCACCTCACATAGTCATACCACACGGCCATTTTAAGTCACCGCCACCATTGGGCCAAAACCATGCAACCACCCGATGAAACAAACACTATTTGATATTTCTTAAATCTATAGCCTTAACATGAAAGTTTTCACAGCTGCCTTGCCACTGTTCATGTACTGTTAACCCAAATCATACAGCTAATAGGGTGGAGACTTGCATATTGTAAGCCACAAACAACACAGAGAGGGGTCCAGGTGGCTCTGTGGTACAGTGCTCGGCTCGTGGCCTAAAGGTTGTGAGTTCAATCCTGACTCATGGCAGCTTCTTGGTGAGAGGGGTAGCGCTCTCTCGTTAACCCAAGCAGAACTATATGGCCTATAGATGCCTAGTTCGAGGGGATTATTTAGTCACCTTTTTTTAATAGCACAGAGTAGTTTGGCAAATACTCAAGCTTTAAATACACATAATATTATGGTTTAAAGAAGTAGTAGAGCTGGGGAATGGAGTTATGAAGACTGGAATGAATGAAATGCACTAATTACGTGACCAGCTGTATAACCAGATTACTGGATTCAAGAATTAATGATATGATGAATTATGCTTATCCACTTAAATTGAATGTTTTGCTCTCCAAACCTCAATTAAACCACATAGAAATCTGAGTTAGGAATATTAATAATGATAAACAATAAACAATATCAGTGATAAATAAGCTCAAACCAACAAATACTTTACATAGAAAACAATATGAAAAAACTCTTATTTCTTTTTATGTAATCAAGTAAAAGTTCAGAACATTACTTGTAGCAAAAATCAGCAGCATGTTTATAATAGCGGCACAGGCTTCCATCATATGGCGGTGTGGCACTGAAGACCACATCAGGACACAGATTGTACCTCCCACTCCTGCAGAACTCACACATTCTACAAGGCACGCCCGGCTCGATGGCAACCCGGTCACCTTGGATGGAATAAACACTCCTTATCATCTATTAAAAGGGGGTAGCCAAGACAAGGCATTTAGGGTTCAGGGAGACTTTACTCTCCCATCTTGCCTTGTCTTTTAATAGGAAAGAATACAGAGAAGGAGCTTCCCAGATCTCTCGCTGCCCCCCCCCCCTTTTTTGTCACCTTTTACGACCTGCAGGGAACATGGTGGTAGTATTCTTGCAGCAGGTAATGAAGACAATAAAGAGTTTTAGAAAGGATTATAAGGGAGAAAGTTAGCTTAGACAATATCATGTTTGTGTGTAGACCAGGCAAAGGAACCATTGATGCAATATTCATTAAGCAACAAATACAAAACAAACATTTAGCAAAAATGAAATAATTATTCTATGTTGATTTAGAAAAGCCTTTGATAGGGTATCGAGAGAAGTGGTTAAAAGGACTATCAGAAAGTTTGAGTTTGAGGAGTGGTTGGTTAGAGTATTAACGGGCTGCCTATACCTAAGTTCAAGGGGTGGTGGGCTAACACAAGGTTAAGAAACACTATGTAAGTTACTGAAAAATAATTCATAGATTAGCTCACCTGGTTTAAGATTCTTCACATTACTGCCACATTTGGAAACCACACCAGCTGCTTCATGTCCTAAAACCATTGGTGCCTCCACAACAAAGGGACCAATCCGTCCCCTTAACAGGTAGGATACATCAGATCCACATATGCCAACACATGCCATACGTAGAAGGACCTCTGTAAATAATAAGTACATTGAATCAAACCATATTTTTTCACTTTCATCGGTTACAATATTTACTCTTGACAAATCTAACAACCTTTCTATTCAGATCTAACACAATGATGCTGTCACTATGATATTAGTAACCTAACCTAATCTAACCTAAAATGATGTGTCCTTTTTCAGCATACATATCTTGCATTCCACAATCTTTCCTCCTCTCAGACTTTTTTCTTTATATTTATTAGATCTTGTTCCCAAACAGGTCTTTTTCACAGTCTAGTTTCCCTTTATTTATGTTTAATTCAATATCCATGTGTAAGGAAATGAAGAGGAAAGGTAAAATAGAAAGTGTTCTTCATCCTCTCCAATACACCTTTTTTTTTGTGCTACATCTTTAGTGGAAAACGAGATATTTATTATTATATTGATAGAAGAGAATGACACGTGCCCTGAGGGAAACAAATGTTGTGTTTTATCCAATAGAGCAAAACACTTATTCCACTTACACCCTTTTGAATTACTTATGTTATTCACTATCAACATATTCACCAGAGCAGTAAGTGTATTTTCGTTAAAGTTACATCCTTACCATTTGGACCAGGTTCTGGAATGGGACGATTTTCCTGAGGACATAAAAGGATAAAAACGTTATTCACTGGTTACACTACACAACACTACCTGTCACACTACATATTAGATCAGATGTGTTGGTGGGATAGGCGGTATTATTTTACATCTTCACCAGAATGCTCTAGAGAATTGTGGGTTATATTTTTAGGCAGTGCTTACAGGTACGGCTGCCTATGCGCCTAACTTTTGGGTAATAAAATATAAAAAGCTTATATAACCGAACCAAACCTAACCTAATCTAACCATAACCTAACAAATGGCGTATCCTCATAGTGGTCCCTTATAGATACGGCAGGTGCCTATCTTTTGGGTAAAAAGCTTATATAACCAAACCAAACTGTACTTAACACAACATAATCAACCTAACATAACTTGAAAGATGCTTTACCAGGTAAATAATAAGGCACAGGCAGTAAACAAACAGGGCTCAGATACCTACCCATGTACAGTGTGTCAAAAACCCTGGGACTGATACTACACTGAGGCAGAAGCTCTTCAAGATATTCAAGATATTCAAAGAATAGCAGAAGAAAGCTGGATGACAACGCGGTACGACTGCCGTATCTCTGAGCACTTTGATATTTTTACATTACCAAAATCTATACGAAAAGCGTATTATTTATATCCAGATGCATTCTGGTGTACACTTCAGTAGGAAGGGGGTGCAGGAGCTTAGTAAGTGTCTTGAGAGGGCAGTTAGGCAGTCCAGTCAGGGAAACTAAATATTAATAGAGGTAAGGGTAATAGTGACAAAGGACGGGGTAAAGAGAAGGGAGGTACATGAACTTAGTGTCTTTTATACAAACAGTAGAAGTGTAATAAATAAGATAGACACACTTAGAGGTATCGCATGTGTAGAAGAGTTAGATATTATAGGTATTACAGAAACTTGGTTAGATATTGCAGGCAAACATTTCTTACCTGAAGTAGGAATAGATGGGTACACTTTTTTTCACAGGGATAGAGTAGGGAGGAGAGGGGGAGGTGTGGCACTGTACGTTAGAAACACATTAAATAGCTATGTCAACACCACAATAAAAACAGATAGGAATACAGAATCATTATGGATTGACATTATTATAGGAGGGAAAAAGTTTGTTGTAGGGATTATATATAGGCCTCTGGATTTAGACGAAGCAGCTAGTGCACCCCTGATTGCAAGGGCATCTAGGTATAATAATGTGTGCATTATGGGGGACTTTAATTATAGGAGAATAGACTGGGATAGTATGACAGGAGACGGGTGCTCGGAGGAATTCTTAAATGTCGTCCAGGATGGTTTTTTCACACAACTTGTAAGGGAACCAACGCGACAGGGAAATATTTTAGAGCTGGTCTTCACGAATAATGAAACTTTGGTCAGTCAGGTTGAGATAGGAGCTAGATTTGATGTTAGTGACCACCACGAAATTAGATTCAAGATTAATGCAAAGAGGGAGATAGAACAAAACACTGCTTTACCAGATTTTAGAAAAGCCAATTACCAGGGCCTCAGACACCACCTCCAAAGTATAGATTGGGAGGGATTAGGAGTAGACAGAGAGGAGGATCAAAACATTGAGGTAGAATTACATTATAATAGCATAGTTAGGGAAATTCATACAGGACAGGAACAGTATATACCTAAGAGGAGGATTAGGTCAAATAAAAATGATCCAAAATGGATGAATAGCAGCATTAAAAGGGAAATTGGATTAAAAAGGGGACTCTATAGGAGATTTAAAAGGAGAGGAGTACAGGTAGTAGGGCAGTATAATGACCTAGCTAGGAAATGGACATCTTGACAGTTGTGGGTTGTGGAAAGAGAAACACAGTGTATACTGAGGTTTTTTATTCTTAAAAAAAACCTCAGTATACACTGTGTTTCTCTTTCCACAACCCACAACTAGCTAGGAAAATTAAAAAGGATATTAGGACCGCAAAGAGGAATTATGAGGTTAGGATAGCTAGAGATGCCCAGAAGGATCCAAAGGGATTCTATCAGCTGTACAAGGCTAAAACAAAGGAAAGAATAGGACCTCTTAAAGGAATGGATGGCAGCTTGATAGAAAATGGTGAGGAAATTAGTAAGGAATTAAATAAATACTTCTTGTCCGTATTTTCTCAGGAAGAGTCGGGTAGGGAACTGGAGCCAGTACAGATCTTTAGGGGACAAGAGGTTGATAAATTAAGCGAAATAGTCATAAGTAGGGAAGTAGTTAGCAAGGAAATAGATAGACTTAAAAAGACTAGATCTCCAGGGCCGGACGACATTTTTCCGAGGATTCTTAGGGAATGTAGAGAAGAACTCGTTGAACCCATTGCGATGATTTTTAGAAAATCCCTAGACACAGGAGTAGTGCCTAGGCTATGGAGGCAGGCAAATGTAGTTCCTATATTCAAGAAAGGAGATAAGGCAGAAAGTAGTAACTACCGTCCAATTAGTTTAACATCAGTGGTAGGCAAGATGTTAGAAGCTATCATAGCAAGGGTAATTAGAAAACATTTAGATGAACACAAGCTAATTAGACATAGTCATCATGGTTTTAGCAAGGGGAAGTCCTGCCTGACAAATTTATTAACCTTCTATAGGAAAGTATTTGAAACCATAGATAAGGGGGACGAGTATGATATAGTTTATTTGGACTTCAGTAAAGCCTTTGACAGAGTACCCCATAGGAGACTGTTAAGTAAAGTCAAGGCTCATGGCATAGGTGGGAAGATACTAGAGTGGATTAGGGGATGGCTTACTAGTAGGGAACAGAGGGTACGGATTAATGGGAAGAAATCAGAATGGGGTAATGTCACTAGTGGGGTACTACAGGGATCAGTACTAGGACCATTGTTATTCATAATCTATATAAATGACTTAGAGACAGGAATAAACAGTGATATCAGTAAATTTGCCGATGACACAAAGATAGGAAGACCGGTAAAGAATTTAGATGATGCTAGGATGCTGCAGGATGACTTAAATAGGCTGTACGAGTGGTCAGAGAAATGGCAGATGCAGTTTAATGTTAACAAGTGTAGCATTATGAGTGTAGGTTAAGGTAATAGGCCTGTAGACTACACATTAAATGACAATACCTTAGAAAATTCATATAGTGTGAGGGACTTAGGAGTTCAAATAAGCAGTGACTTGCGCCCCAGGGAACAGTGTATTATGGCTAGAAATAGAGCCAACAAGATAATGGGATTTATTAGTAGGTGTGTGACAAATAGGAGTTCTGAGGTCATTCCGAGGTTGTATTTAGCGCTAGTAAGACCCCACTTAGATTATGCAGCTCAGTTTTGGTCCCCTTATTATAGGAAAGATATAGGCTCCTTGGAGGCAGTCCAGAGAAGAATGACCAAGATGATTCAGGGGCTGAGAAATTTACCCTACAAAGATAGGTTAAAACGTCTTAATCTCCACTCCCTAGAGAGAAGGAGGGCAAGAGGGGATTTGATTGAGGTTTTCAAATGGGTAAAAGGAATTAATAAGGGAAACATTGATCAGGTTTTAGAATTTAGTAGTCAGGATAGGACACATGGAAATGGGTACAAGCTAGAAAAACTTAGATTCAGGACAGACATAGGTAGATATTGGTTCACTAACAGAGTGGTGAACGATTGGAATAGGCTGGGTAGACACGTAGTAAGTGCTGAGTCAATAGATAGCTTTAAAAGACGGTTGGATCAGAGTATGGATAGGGATGACAGGTGGGATGGCTAAATATTGGATTATTCCAAGGGTGGGGGGCAAGGAGCTGCCTCGTGTAGGTCATTAACTGGCCTCTTGCAGTCTCCTCATTTCTTATGTTCTTATTACCGGATATATCTTAGTAACACAAGACAACCTGACACACAACACAACATAACACACAGACCAGCAAAGCTTATGTGATGTTTCGTTATTTAGCATGACACAAACAGGAACACTTGCACCAGTCCTCACCAGTCTTAAGTCGTTCTTAGCATGCAGCACAAGGGAGAGGTTGTCACTGGCCATGGTTCAGGTGAGGCTGATGTACAGACAGGTGTAGGAAGGAAGGTGGCTTGGAACGGACTGCTCCTCTCCTCCTTACCAACAGAACGCTCAGCTGCTCCTTGTCAGACCACTCAGCTGCTCGCTACACGTGTCTGTCTTCCACCTGCTAACACTGTATTCTTATCATCACTATGCCCCTTGAACTTATCTATTAGGGAAGCTTAGGTAAGTTCATGTTAAGTATTTTTTTCAAGAACATATATCTATTGAAATATTCACGTTTCATACTTTTCTTTGTATTAATATAAATGTATAGTTAATGAATCATAATTCTAGGATACGAAAGATACCGTGTAAATATTCATGATAACTATTTATAGGAAGATAATAATAATAACTGTGCAGTAATGTCAAAAAGTATACATTTAACATATTGTAACAAATACATGATGCGTTACCTTACAGTCTACCAAGTTATTTATACAGGAATGAAATTATTAGTCTGTTAAGTGTTGCTATGTGCTTGGTTACTGAAGACTACACACGTATAAGGTTACACATGCAACGTCAAGCACACACAGGCAGCTTGTTGTCAAGTGCCAGATGGTAATAAGATCCTTGGTATGCACTCAGTGTAAAAAATAAATCGCCACAAGAAATCGTGTGTGCCAGTAAGAAAAATATGATGGTATTTACAATAACCTAAAGGAGGAGGAGAAGTAGGAGGAGGAGAATTAAATAGTTTCAAAAGATGGGACACAACGAGCTTCATCTAATCCTGTTACAATACAATTATATATGAGCACTGATGATGTCGTGTAGTAACTGTAGATGAAGGAGTTGGTGCTATACAAGTACAGGAAATCTTCGATTTACGATAGCAATGCGTTCCTTGAAACCCTATCGTAAACCAAAATAGCGTATACTGAACCTATTTTTACATGTATTAGATAGGGATGTGTTCCAGCACATTGCCAAAGTCACTCCTTCAGGTTCAGATACATACATAAAGACATAACTTAGTGTAAAAATAAACAAATTGAATGTAAATAATAAAGAAAATAAAGAAAAGAATAAATAAAAGAATATAATTATGCAATCATCTGATCAGCTGATGCGGACGACGTAGGCGGTGAGGCGGAGGTCGAGGGTGAGGCGGGCGATTCAAAACCTGAAGTTGATTGCTCTGTTGAAGTGGATGGTCCAGCTGATGTTGATTTGCTGGCATGTTTGAAGAACGTTGAGATCGTGGACTGTTTGGCACAAGGTTTCACTGTGTTTAGCGCTGCATGCGCCACCACGCCGATTTAGCCACGCCCAACTCGCCACGCCGATTTTGGCGCCTTTTTTTAATATCGTAACTGCGAATCAAGTATCGTAAATCGAAAAAAGGGTACTAATTGGCTAGTATCGTATCTGCGAATTTAACGTAAACCGAACTTCCTGTATACTAGAGGAGTGTTAACAAGGCAGTGGTCATCTTCATTAGTTACGTTATAATCTGTAGGAAGTGGTCAATATGTTACCTTTTCTCTACGCATTAAAGACTATAGATGCTTTACATAATACTTACCTAATAAATTCTCTCTCTCTCTCTCTCTCTCTCTCTCTCTCTCTCTCTCTCTCTCTCTCTCTCTCTCTCTCTCTCTCTCTCTCTCTCTCTCTCTCTCTCTCTCTCTCTCTCTCTCTCTCTCGTGGTAGTAATAGCAGCAGCAGCAGCAGCAATAACAGTAGCAGTATTAGTATTAGTAGTGTTGTTCATGAGCCATCCAGTAAAGAAGCAACAACCTTTCGCGATAAACAAAATGCAGCTTCATGAAGGGAACTCACCTCAGCCACGTCGAGGGAGTAAAGTTAAAATGTAAGGTGTGTTATGGTAGCGTAGCTGGCTCAGCTCCCTACAAAAACGTTGCACCGCATTAATTTGGGGAATACTCAAAGTCATCCTGAGTTTCACCCGTGACCAGAGGATTTTAACCTTCATTATTATTATTCCTTGGCAGATACTTTGTGATATGCTATCTACACGAAATCTTTGAGGTGACCATGAAAAAGAGGTCTGTCTTACTTCCCACGCTCTATTGAAGGAGATAAGCTAAAGATCCTGATAAGCGGGTAATGTAACCTTTGTCCTTATACCAGTAACAAGCCAAGTCCCTCTAGGATTGCATACATGAAGATTGAAGACGACAGATATTACAGACAGTCGTTACAAACATCAGAATAAGGATAACACATCGTAATGGCGGAGGACAACTTGACAGCAGTGTTACATGCGGCGCAGGATTTGAGACTGGTGAGTAACGAACTGCCACGACCACATACTCACTTATCATGACGAAAAAGACCTACTTATTTGATACACTGATGTTCATCACAGCTGGAGTTCTTACATGAATTATCATTAAGATATCTAAATGTTAAGGGTACAATTACATTAAATAATATGCATAATCTTATTAAATAATCAATATAAAAGTACTCATGCATGAATAAATCAAAATTATAACATGGTGGAAAATTTCATATAAGTACTGCATGGAACTTGATGTAATAAATATCTCTTGGAAGGATCCAGGTAATTCCTGTTTTCCCCGCGGTGATACAACTCTTTAAGAACTTACATGGAATTAATTTGATGGGAATATTATGCTAAGGACACTCCTCATATTACTTCCTATTTCATATTCCGATGAACGCAATACAAGCTAGAATTTCATAAGTCCTAGAGTCACACATGGTTAGTGGAAGGAAAAATAATAGAGTGAAACCTTAAAGTCACACACCACAGCCTTTACGACGCATAGTGACCCGCCAAGGATGAATGTCAAACAGCATCCAGGACAGGCACTGTTACAAATATTCATGGGTTGAGTTTCCATCTCACTGTTTTTCGCCGGTCTTGCTGGCAAGCACTGCATTTGTTGATCAATTTTCTCCCTTTTGGGAGGCTTCCTCTTGTTCAGGAGCAGAGACCTGTACCACACCCAGGACCCGGAGGTGAGTCTGTACTGTTTTATTAAGAGAGAGAGAGAGAGAGAGAGAGAGAGAGAGAGAGAGAGAGAGAGAGAGAGAGAGAGAGAGAGAGAGAGAGAGAGAGAGAGAGAGAGAGAGAGAGAGAGAGAGAGAGAGAGAGAGAGAGAGAGAGAGAGAGAGAGAGAGTGTGTGTGTGTGTGTGTGTGTGTGTGTGTGTTTTCTGTTTTGTGTTGTGCTATTTGTGTTTTGCTTTTGTTTTTTCGTGTTCGTTAGTTTGTATGTATCATATTGTTGGTTTGTTTGCTTTATTTATCTATAAGATAAGCGTTCGTTGTTTGCGAGCACGCAAGCGCGCATATGTGTGTGTCTGAATATAGTTGAGGTTCTTCCCAGTTCCCACACTCCTAATGGTGTGTATGCCTGTATATCGGCAGAGGTACTGCTGCGGGTGGCAAGCGTCGGGATCTGCGGATCGGATGTTCATTACTGGTGGCGGGGCCGCACGGCACGCTTCGTGGTGGAGGCGCCGCTCGTCCTGGGCCACGAGTCCTCCGCTACAGTGGTCACCTGCGGTCACGGCGTTCACTCCCTCAAACCAGGTAGGGTTACATGATTAACACGGGAAATCATTATGTTAAAAGAAACTTATAAATACCATTCGGAAGAAGTTCCTGATAATAAAGCCAGTACAGAGTGCAGCCATGGGCTAAGCTGGCTGAATGACTGATAAAACATTAATGATCATGATGAAGTAAGCCACTAAAGCGGTGTGGCAGGAGACCGCGTGGCCATCGAGCCTGGAGTGCCCTGTCGGAGGTGTAACCACTGCCGGGGCGGCCGCTATAACGTGTGTCCTGATGTGAGGTTCTGCGCCACCCCGCCCGTGGACGGCACCCTCACACGCTACTACGTCCATCCCGCTGACTTCTGCTTCAAGTGAGTGTTCCCTGATTCGACCTGCTACTTCATGGTGTGTGTGTGTGTGTGTGTGTGTTGTGTGTGTGTGTGATTGACTTTATCACACCGTTATCACCCACCAATGACTGGCTGCACCTCCGTCAATGATTGTGACTTGGCCTGGCTCGCCCAACTCTATTATATGATCAATTCGCTTACAAATATGTATTACTTTCTTATAATTGGCTTGTAAAATTTGCGCGACTTCGTATATCACTCACTAAATAGACTTATACGAGGCACTTTATGAGCTGGCTTGTGAAATTAGCTCCATATCGTTTATCATAAAATTCTCTCTCTCTCTCTTGTTACGGCGCCTTACGTTAAATCTCTCTCTCTCTCTCTCTCTCTCTCTCTCTCTCTCTCTCTCTCTCTCTCTCTCTCTCTCTCTCTCCTTCTCTCTCTCTCTCTCTCTCTCTCTCTCTCTCTCTCTCTCTCTCTCTCTCTCTCTCTCTCTCTCTCTCTCTCTCTCGAAGCTTCTACTGTGTATGACTCAGTATCGAATTGAATTTATGGGTTAGAATGACCCATTACGGTAAACTTCAAAATTTATTTGCTAAATTACACGTAAACTCGTGATCGCATGGAACACGTTCCACTACTGCAAGTGTGGACGTTTGTTTCACAGTACAGTTATATTTCTAACGAAACGTAAAGGTGTAAAGAACATGGCATTGGTACAAACATTATAACTGTTTCTATAATATATTTGTATCGAAGCCAAATCATTCAGTGCACTGACCGCTAGAGGGGGTCTGTGCACACACACACACACACACACACAGTTAATAATATCATGCAAAAATAAAGTATATGTAAAAGAATAACAACTTCATTGAGCACTTTGAGCATTACTGCACTGCAGGCTACTCAAACTGAGACGCCTCAAGACCCAGGAACTCTAGAGCGTTATGGAAGAGTAGTTTATTCTTGGTGGAGTCAGAAAGGTCTGAGCTCTGGATGAGGTCGCCAGGGATGTGCTCTCCTAAGGGGAAAGGATAGTCGGAGCCCAGCACCACGCGGCCTTCGCCCACAACCTGGCAGTAAGGGAGAAAGTCGATACTTTAAGTACTACATGGCTCCACAGGCGACTAAGATCATGAGTAAAGGAATCTGATATGACTTTTATTACACTTTTTGAAAAAGTTATGTATCATAAAATGATCATTAGATGTAGAAAAAAAAATAATATATTACACATTATCCATTTCCGTATTAGAATACAAAAGGACGAAGAAAATCAAATAGGGAAAAAAAATGTTTTGAAAAGTTGAATATCACCTTGAGCAAGAGTTTGAGCGCGTCGGGGTCGTGCACGAGGCTGTCACACCAGAACTTGCCGAGGTAGGTGCGGGGCGGGTTGCTGCAGTCTGTGGCGCACAGATCGGGGCGCACGTTGTACCCGTGTTGAATGCGACCCACCGTGTAGGGGAATGACCCTCCGCCGTGGGCAAAACATATCTTCAGTCTGGGGAACTGAGAAGTGAAGAGTTGCAATTCAGTGTTTGAAAACAGCTGGGCTGCAATAGCGGTGTTCCATTAGTTGAGTATTTACATGCACGTTCTCACCTGCTCAATGACGTTTCCCATCAGCACGCTGCAAACAGCTGTGGCTGTCTCGGCGGGCATCCCGACCAGCCAGGGCAGCCAGTACTTGCTGTGGCGGCCCCCCATCTGCATGTCCCACGGATGTACGAACACTGCCAGGCCTGGAACACAGTGTTATCCACACGTCATTAGTGTTAAAGAACAAGTCTTCTCACCTACTCTATCTATTGTCCTGTCAACCTTACAGCTTGTCAAATAGGAACAAGTGTAAAGTTTGGAATTATATCAGTAATATTATGATTAATATCTAATGGATGATTTAATAATTTAGTATTAAGCATCTATAGTTTACGAAATAAGCTGTTTGTTTAGTCGACAATAAGTAGAGGTAGCCCAGCTTTGACTCATCACGTCATGTTATGGCAGACCTATTATAAAAAAAGGAGAACAAAAAAGTAGGCAGATCTCACCGAGGTCCTCGCATGTCTTCCACACGGGGTGCAGCTCCTTCGCGTCCAAGTTCCAGTCATTGACGTGGGAGCCAATCTGGATCCCGGGAAAACGTAGGTCAGCCTTGAGGCGACGCAGTTCCTCAACGGCCAATTCAGGTGCTTGGGCAGGGATGGTTCCCAGACCCACGAACCTGCGAGGGTGACGGCTCACCACGCCTGCCAGATCGTCGTTCAGCAATCTGTCCCATAACCTTTACTTAGTATCACGGCTGTTATACTGGATGTCAAGAATATAATAATGAACACTCATCCTCAATACCATTTAAGACTGTAAGATCGTTCCCACAATGAATGTACAAACAGTTTTCATACGCTGCATGTCACGGATTCAAACATCACCGGCCTGACTAATGGTTGACGTGCCTGCTGAGGTCGAGGGTGTCATCCGGCTTGGCCCAGTAGCTGAACATGACGGGCACTGTGGAGAGCGCCTGCACCGTCACCCCTGTCTCGTCCATGTCCCGCAGTCTGGCCGCGGCACTCCAGCAGTTTTCATCCACCACTCGGAACAGCTGGCCGTCCTTCATCATGTTGGCCTTCCCTGCGTATCACGTCACCGCATGGAAGCAACGAATGGAAGGAAAAAGATAAGACTAAAAGTAAAGTCTCGGTTCACTATGGACATATATAACAATGCGAAGGTCCATAACCAAATAAGTAACATGCATTGATATAGACGCATTGATGTGGAAGTGTTGGTGTTGACATACAGAAGAGGAATCATACAAAGTGTTCCATTGATATTTCTTGAAACTAACTCTGATTTACAGCAATTTTGATTTTAATTTATTTTGAATAATTAATTCTTCTCATAATTCGATTCGTTGTGAAGTCGTAGAATAATGGCAATGTCAACACACGACCGGAACGAGAATGAATCAAGACTCAACCTCGACACTCAGGTACCACCGACACAGGCAAAGGAAGAATGGACACATGAATTATAAATGGATACAGTTAAAAGGAACACTAACCTGGAGTCTTGCAGGAGGCATGATCCAGCTGGATGAAGTCGCCGTACCCATAACGCTGCTTCAGGTCAGGCCACGTTTCCGGCAAGATGTGGTTGTGCACATCCAACTTAAGCATTGACATTCTTGTCTGATACTCGTCAAGTCTGAAAGATATTTTTTTATTTTCTCTCTTTTTCTCTCTCAAACAACCTGTTTATACAGTACACATACAAAAGTACAAATGTAAGTAATAAAGAGGCCACACCCTTCCCCGGTGAGACACAAAATACAACTGTTCAAATCAAAGCCAGGCTTTGATTTGAACAGTTGCATCAGTGACCACTTTTGTAAGTGCAGCTGTCAGATAATTATCCAAGGTTAACGCATGTGCTCTAAACTCCAGCCCGGCCAAGTTCATTAAAGATACTTAAATTACCTCAGAATTACCTTAAAAATCTCATTACCTCAGAACTACCTTAAAAGTGGTGAGATTACGCTCATCTGAGGTAATTACCTAAAAAAATAGAGCCTTACAAATCCTCAAAGTGACACATGATGGGCAAGTGTCATCGTCCTCATGTGTTTAAGTTGCCACACAAGAATGTTGCAACAGTTATTTGTCTACAACTTTCAGTGTATGGTGTTTATTTCCATCTCAACAACATAAATAATGATATGTAAAGCAAGTTTTACCAAGAATTTGAAATAATCACGACAAATTATCTTTACTTTTTGTTATAATTGTACTTCCAAATTGGAATTGCCGTTGACTAGATTCTCCGTTAACGATATTATGGTTCATTTTATTAATTGAATTTGCAGAAATAATTCGCGAAATAGTGACACTTGTGACAAGATATGAAAATATTTCAATCGACTTGAAAGGGACTGAGGATGGAATTGAAAATAATTAGGACAATATATCAAGGCTGGTATTTCGAAGGAATAAAGTGGTCATCACTTTTAAGGGAGAGGCTGAATGTATAAACTTTGAGACACGGAGACGGAAAATTAAAACCAGGCAGTGTGTGAGCATATAAACAGTCTCAAAGGACGCCACCAAGACCCTAAACCTTCTGAGAGTCAAGGCCACAAAGAACGTAGGAAACATTACACGGATGAATCTTAATGAACACTGAGTGGTGGTGAGGGAGGTATAAACACAGAATAGTCCAATGTTAATTATTCAGCAATGGTATGAATGAAGAGGTCACCTTTAGAGACACAGGCGATAACAGTGATGCCATCCATTGGTAAAAAAGAAAGAAAAAATGGTTGGAGATATTTTGGTTAGACGCCAGAAGTCATGAGAGGATTTTGGAGTATATAATATTTCAAAACTTCTTGCTATTAATGAGAAATATGGTCTAGTATCAAAAGAGATGCGGCATGATATTCAGCAGTATATAAAGGGGATGAACGTGATGAGATGGATTGCAGCGGTACCATCTGTGATCGCTTCTGTATCTTGAACAACACACGAGTAGGATGAATTGAACCAAGGTACTACGTAGTACTACGTGTACGAACTTTAGGATGGGAAAGTATGTGGAATGTAGGTCTCCATGTCGACAATATGATTTGTTATGTACTGAACACAAACCCATTAATCTAAGACATAGAAGTGACTCATCTCATGGTAAGTGAACTGAGGTCGTTGCAGGGGTCATAGAGGCCACGATGAGGGTTAACGACATCATTGCAATGCTGCTTCACGCCGTGGGTTGTAGCGTGTCCCAGGGAAGGATTGACGATTGTACCACCAAGTGTTTAGCTTCACACACACACACACACACACACACACACACCACACACACACACACACACACACACACACACACACTACGAGTATGTATGCATGTATAGATGTATGCATGTATTCATACATACATGCATATTATATATATATATATATATATATATATATATATATATATATATATATATATATATATATACTGATAAAAGGAATGATTTTTGTCTGTTCTAAAATTTATGAACATTAAAATATATTAGGAAAATTTTAGTTGAGAAGATTCATTGTATAATCAATTTCATATGAATCAGATTGATAATCACTGTTGTAAAGAAAACAAAACAAAAAGGACTAGATGAGCCATCCAGTAAATGTGTAAACAATGAGTGATCGCTGGTTGACGTGTTATATTGCCTTTATGGATCATACTTGTGGTACTCCTCAAGCCTTGTACCAAAAGATCACGTGAGGCTGAACTAGATCAACATCACACTGTGTTGAACGTTTCGTCTACTTGCACAGTATTATAAGTTCTAACTAAGTATTGTATACACATACTAATCAACGCAAAAGTGTTATGGTTCTTACCTTCCACGTTCAGCTTAGGACACTAACAAGTTTAGTGTCAGACGCGTAAACCTTAACAGTCAGCACGTCCCCTTGAGGCAGGCAGCAGGCGGCAGGGAGCTGGGAACGGGACAGACTGGGCGGTGTCCTTGGTACAGGGTAGTTGCCAATTCTTCCAAGATGACAATGGTAATTAAAGTTGTCCCCAATAACATTATACGAAAATGTTATGTGTTACGCGTTCCTTCTTGTTCCTTTCCGTTGATGCAGTGAGGTATGTTCCTCCTTCGTTGTGTCAAGTGAGGAACGTCATCACAACAACAACACTTCAAGACCCGTGGGTGGCAGGAGTTGGCTTGGCAACAAGTGTGTTGTTACCACCGAGGGTTGGAACCACAGCTCACACCTCTTTCACATATTATAAGTAGTTACGTTGAAATATTATACTAGACACATGTTAAGTAATTAGTGTACACTAGTTATATGATTGGTGACACTCGCACAAAACAGTGTGTGGTGTAGAGTGGCGGCAAGACTCGTGGTCTGGTCGTATAAAGACAAATTTATTTTTTATGTGATGAAAATGTGCATAACTGGTTAGCACATGCAGAAGGTTTCATGTTTATGTTATACCCTTCCAAAGTTCGATCATCTTCACGCTTGAAGCTCATAGTGATCGTGAAAACAGTTCAGGACACGATGGTTGGCAATATAAATTCTGTAAAAACATCACCAGTCCGACAACCTGGTCACGTGTACCAAGTTAAAAAATAAAACACGAATTGATTATCAAAATTGATATTCAATAATATAAAAATCCCATATATATATATATATATATATATATATATATATATATATATATATATATATATATATATAAAATTCCATATATATATATATATATATATATATATATATATATATATATACACACACACACACACACACACACACACACACACACACACACACACACATACACACACACACACATACACACACACACACACACACACACACACACACACACACACACACACACACACACACACACACACACATATCACACAAACGGGAAATCGTACTAGTAGTGTTGTTTGATCTCATAATAATGTAATATATCATGAATAGTAGCATGGCTGTGGTTGGGTATTTACATGAACACTTGTGTCATTGATTCTTTTTGCTAGACTCCCGGATACTGTCAGTGACGAGGAGGGAGCAATGCTTGAGCCGCTGGCAGTGGCCGTGTACTCGTGTAGACGTGCTGAGGTGGGGCTTGGCACGCCAGTACTGGTGCTTGGAGCAGGACCCATAGGCCTAGTGGCTGTCCTCACGGCCAAGGCCATGGGCGCCGGACCCATCTGTGTGACAGGTCAGTTAGTAACAACTTAAAGTAGATCACTGAGGAACACTTTGGACCATCTTCAAAAGTAACACATACTCGGAGAGTACAATAATAAGTCAGTAACTTTTGATAGTGTAGGAAAGACAGGCAAAGGAAGAGTTACTCCAAACAGTGAAAGGCTATGTCTTATACGCGGAGGAAACAAGGAAATGCATTATCTGTCATTACTTACAGCTTTGCTTACTATCTGGTTCAGATATCAATGAGAGCCGCCTGCAGTTTGCCAAGAAACTCGGAGCTGATTATACAGTCAACGTGTCGGGACGCAGCACAAAGCAGGTGGCCGACGAGATCCTGTCGGTGATGCCAGCGCCGCCTGCCGCTCTGCTCGAGTGTTCAGGGGCTGACTCCTCGTACCAGATCAGCATCATGGTCAGTGTTCTTGGGAAAGCTTCTTATACTTTACGACACTGAGTTTTCATTCATTCATTCATTCATGAATGTCCTTGAGAAATTTGGTTTTGTCAGTAACTTATAGTGTTGCACATGATTTTCTATTTCGTAGTATAGGGTTGGACGCAGTGACATCGGTGCCGTGCACCATACTGTTGTATAAAAAACATCGTATTCCTTGACCAAAATGAACATGACACAAGGAACGCACAGAAGAACAATTCATGATTGTATTAACTATACGTAACAGTAAGTAGATGTATAGTTGGTTCATTTTGTAGATCATTGGATCAGTGTAACTAGTGAAATGTTGTATTCATCCTGTCAGGTGGGGGCCCCGCGGAGCATTATGGTGACGGTGGGGCGCGGCAAGCCTGAGGTGACGCTGCCCATGACCTTGGCCACCGTCAAGGAGATGGACATTCGTGGCATATTCAGATATGCTAATTGGTAAGGCTGAAAGGCGACAACACTGAACAGTATTGATGCTCATGAGGAGGGGGTGGATGTGTGTGTGTGTGTGTGTGTGTGTGTGTGTGTGTGTGTGTGTGTGTGTGTGTGTGTGTGTGTCATGATGGGCTGCTTGGTTACAAACACATAGCCATCACTGCCTGAGACTTAAGAAGGAATGCCTTATTATATGATATAGGTGTTTAGTAATTTTTTCAAAGCTATACACACTTGAAAGGAAAACTCGGTGCTGTCTGCCAACACATGAATAACGCTGATTGTTTTCCTTGGTCGGGACGCGCGTGCAGCTACCCGGCGGCCCTGTCCCTGGTGGCGTCCGGCAGAGTGGACGTGCAGCCACTCATCACCCACTGCTTCACGCTGGGCCAGGTGGAGGAGGCTTTCCACGCCGCCAAGGAAGGTGTTGCCATCAAGGTAATGATACGCGTGCAGCAGGACAACCTTAACACCGATGCCGCTGATCACCAACAACCAACGCCACTCACTGTATGATTATATACCTCTGTTTATATGGTATTATTTATAAAGTTTTTTTTTCACACATTCTTAAGAGGCCACTGAGATGGTATGAGGAGGCGTGGTGGGTGACAATAAATAGCTAAAGGAATGTTTGTGACAACTGTAGGACAAATGTTGGTTCCATTATGACATACTTGAATAAAATGTAACACTACAATATGAATTCATACCTCACACCGAGAAGCTAACATCATATAAACAACAGAGGCTCTTCTACTTACCAGTACTCTCAAAAAATCACACTAATTACCTTTCCCTTTCAAAGATGAGGTTTTTGCGACACATTTAATTCAAGCTGTTATTTGCGACACATTTAATTCAAGCTGTTATTTGCGACACATTTAATTCAAGCTGTTATTTGCGACACATTTAATTCAAGCTGTTATTTGCGACACATTTAATTCAAGCTGTTATTTGCGACACATTTAATTCAAGCTGTTATTTGCGACACATTTAATTCAAGCTGTTATTTGCGACACATTTAATTCAAGCTGTTATTTGCGACACATTTAATTCAAGCTGTTATTTTGTAGGTGTGAGCTTATTCACCTCCCACCCACACCCACACACACACACACACACACACACTCTGCTATGGCACTCTGTTGTCATACTATAAGAACTTCATGCAGCAAACTCATGAAAGATATCCGTCAGTTTGCATCAGAGTCCATGAGTCAGTGTTCCCATGAAAGCTTGCGAACACATATCGATCGCGTTTCACTCTTAATGATTAGCTAATGGATGAGGATGAGGAGTCTGGTTACTATCGTTATAAGTGCCTTCATCTCCTCTTTATCTCACTATCAACTTTTCCGAACATTCACAACGTACATTAGATCACATCACACATGGCAGACGTACACCTTCCCACCTGGCAACACACACTCATCGATCACCTGCACTGGACGACTGACGACTGACTGCAGGTTAAGGTTGGCTCGTGTCTTGGCGATGAGAACGGGTATAGAAAATGTGCGCTAGATGGACAGACACACACACACACACACGACCCAACTGTTACTACTTTGTTACACTCTTCTAGCAGGGACTGAGACGTGGGCGGGGGGCGGGGCGGGGGTGTGTGGTGGTGTGTTTGAATGACTGTTTCAACTCTATTATCCATTGTTGTATGCTACTGATGGTAATATAGTGGACATTACACAAGAAAAACCGTGCATGGGGAAAATTTACTACCTATATCTACACTTTTAAGAAGGGTTAGGTGATTATTTTTCTAATTATTTGCAGCATTCAACACCAAAGTTTTTTTTTCTTCTAGTAATTCTAGTACCATATACAAAAATAACATGTAGCTACTCGGTCCACAGTGTATATAATTTCCATACTATTAAAGGTGTATTTCCAAGGTATGCATGAGTACAAGTAGAATGTATGTATGTACGTTCATAATTCCTTGAGTCAGGGCTTAAAACTAAACAGAAATCATGAATACGTAATGAAAGACGAATCATTATACAGTGAAAGAACATTTACTAAAGCTAGACATGGCCTGGGAGGTTCCTGTCCAACAAACGAGCAGGCAGGCAGGCAGGCAGGCAGGCAGGCAGGAGTAGGAAGGGAAGAAGCGTGGGAGGCGGTGTAAGGAAGAGTGAAGGGGGAAGGAAGGAAAAATATCGTGTCACATGTAAGATACATTTTATTTTCTATTGCTAATAACTAGGTTTCGGTTAACTGAGATATTCCTGTCGTAGCAATTTCCCCTAAAGAGCAGGTGTTACGGAGCCTCTGAAGGGGAGTGACGACCAGCTGCCTGTTGCACCCTCCTGTGAGCAGCCCAAGACTCACCTTCCTGCCACCACAGAATTAAAGCTGCTTCTCCCACCACTCGCCGCTCCCTGCCTCCGGGTGGGTAAGGCCGGGAAGGAGTAAGAGGACCGTTAAGATTGCCTTCCCGTTCTTTTGCTGCTCTCCTTTCCTGCTTCAATCATTCTCCCACCCGTAGTTACCTCGTTTTTAATTTTCTCATGAATTTTTTGCTTTCCTAACTAATTCATGTATTTATTTCTGCCATGAGTAACGTCACGGTCTCAGCAAATGCATCTAGCCAGCCACCATGTACGATGTGATGTGCTCTTTTTCAGGTTATATCTGGCAGACATCAATTGATTTACACGATCGACTTAACATTAGAAGCAAATCAGTGTTCATGAAGTAATAAGTAGTTTCGTTCCTATACAATGCTGGTGTTGGATCTATATTGAGTCTGCCACACAAACTAATGGTGATAATGGCTATGTATGTATGTAGGAAATGATGAATAAAGACGGAAATTCACTCATAACCTTATACTAGTCATGATTCCAAAAATATTATCCAGGAACAAAATAAATTCTCATAGGTAGATTATAATACATTTTCTCTTCATTCTTTGTTTTTAAGTTGTTCCATTACTCGTTCATGTCTCCTTCACAACAACAACAACAACAACAACACACGTGGCTGGCGTCTACGACTTGGGGTGTGTGTGTGTGTGTGTGTGTGTCTAGCCAGCCAGCGACACAAACAACAACAAAGACACACTAACACCTGCTCCTCTTTGTCTACCAGAACTGGGTCACATTAGGATGCAAAGACCATGATTGCTGGTGTGCTTGGTGTAATGTGCATACTGGGTGCCCTGATGTCACTGTTGGATGTTACAGTTTTTTACACGAAGAGTAGAAAGAAAAAATATGTGTTACAGCGACGAGCTTTTCAACAATTTCAACAAACCAACGGAAACTTTTGTTGTGAGAAATATTCAGAGATAAAAAGAGATAGATAGATAGATAGATAGATAGATAGATAGATAGAGAGAGAGAGAGAGAGAGAGAGAGAGAGAGAGAGAGAGAGAGAGAGAGAGAGAGAGAGAGAGAGAGAGAGAGAGAGAGAGAGAGAGATAAGAAAGATAGATAAAACAAACGTTAATCTTACACTTACACACTAACACACACAAACACCTCGGTTATGATAGTATATAAGAAGACCAGTCACCCACCCAGAGTATATTTCTTGCATACACTGAATCTAAGTATAAGTACGACTGACCGGGCAAACCAAACCATTAGTGTTCCAATAATGATGAGGTCAGGCAAGGCTATATAGTGTGTGGTGGTGGTGGTGGTGGTGGTGGTGGTGGTGGTGGTGGGGTGAGACAAGTAGCGTCCTTAAGGTGGTGAGAAATATGATATGCTCACGAAACATCACATCTATATAGAACTTTCTGGGGACTATGTACAAGATTGTTTTTGTTGCTAGATGAAGAAGAAGAAGAAGAAGAAGAAGAAGAAGAAGAAGAAAAAAAGAAGAAGAAGAAGAAGAAGAAGAAGAAGAAGAAAAAAAAGAAAAAAAGGAGAAGGTGAAGAAGATTAGAAGATTAGGAGGAGGAGGAGGAGGAGGAGGAGGAGGTGGAAGAAAAGTAAAATCAGGACGAGGAGAAAGAAGACTCGGAGAAGAACAAGGAGAACTATAACAAAAAGAGCCACAATATGAAAAACAAAAACAAATGACTAACTATTCCGTGGTATTGAACGCACATCCTCTACCCTTACCACAGGCTCCCAATAGAGACTCACCAAGGCTGGGTGTTAGCTGTGAGGTGCCTTGGGTGTTGAGGGCCTTCTCCGCCTCCTTACTGCTGCTGTAGCCTTGCATAGAGCTAGCTGGCTGGCTGGCTGGGACCCTACGAGAGGCAAGCACCGAGTAAGGATCAATGCTCTTTAAACTCAATCACAATCATTATTAAAAACATCATCATTACCCTCATCATCAAGAATAATATCAAGAAGAAAGATAATAGTGAATGTGTTATTTGTTGCGTCGCTGCTAAGGTCATTCTGAGTTATAAGGTTCAAGTTTGCATTCACTTCTAATTGTCGTACAGTGTTCATAATTGTTATTCTCCTCGAGGAATGGTGCGTCTGTGAGGAGCTGTAGCCAAGGAAGGTAATGAACAATGAACAATATATACATGCTTCATTAACTCCATAGGTGCTCGCCCTTCCACTACCCCTTAATTACCTCCACTTAAATACCTGCAAATTACTCTAGTGCACTTACCCGCCTTTAGGCCAAGTGATTATGACTGGCACAAATATAATATACGTATTGTACCTACACACTTGCACTTGGAATTAGTGTACATTGATCATCAGTTGTGTACGTTTAATTTGTTAGGTTTGTACTCGACAGTGTTCAAGGTTGTAAAGCGATTGGATAACACATAGGAGTCAAAATGAGGTATTGCAGGACTGGTAACTCGTCTTAGGTTTGTTAAGTATGTTATAGATTCTCGTTAAACAGCTATCGACGTCTTATGCCACTCATCTTTATTGGGAAGTACCAGGTGTTGGATTCTGAAATGATTCCCTAAAGGAGGTACGGAGGAAGGGATTATAAGCTTGTTTATCTGACACCCTTTAAGTATTGTGGTTCTGTTTGTGTTTTTGAAATGATTCTAAACTTTATATGTGGTAAGGAATTGTGATATTACGGAATTATCAGATTTTTTTTTACGGGGTTAGGTTTATGAAAAATAGAATATATATCTATTAGACGCCTTTGTTTGTTGTCGAATCCAGTACAAAGTAAACTATAGTTGATTACGTTCAATATTATTGTGCTCAGTCAATACAAACAAAGAATATACTCTGTAGTGAGAGGAAGAACGAAAAGAATCAACACTAATTCACGTGATGCTTGGAAACTATCACCACATGAGGTTTGAAAATACTCAGTTAAGATTAATGTAATGAGTTTTGCATAAATAATGAAACATAGCACGATACACAATTCATGGAAGTCACAATGAAATATTCAACATTAACAATTACTAACTCATTCCTTCCGTGTTGTTTTATGTATGTTTGTCAAGACGTTTTGCTTCCCTTCGTCGTCCGTCTGCGTTGGGTAGTGCGTCAGCTGTACTGTGCGATGTTTTTTCTTTTCTTCCACTCCGTCAATATAATCCGTTGATGGAGCTCCTTGACGGGCCGCTCATCCCCTTCAGGGCGCCTCGGGCCACTCATTTAGAGATCAATGGTTGAGGTTGTGTTGACTGTCACTCTTAAAGGAGGACAGAGTAAAGCTTGCGAAAGGTGCTTATAAATGTTTTTTTTCCCTTAAGACAGCGGCTGTTTTATCAAGTTGATTCCTCACCACCTGTTGTTATTCCGTTCCTCCTGTTGATTGCTCTCCTCAATCATTCATTCTCTGCTTCCCTGCGGCGTCTCAAAGCCATGCACATTTAATACTAATGACCTCAGGGGAGCATGAATCCAAGAGTTTCTAATAGTCAAGGGTTATGTAAATATTACGCATTTCATGTACAATACAGACGAAGAATAAACTTCCGCCAGCTACCACTCTTCCAGGAGAAACTATCGATTACTGGGCCAGCGCCGCCTCTCATACAGGGCTACATAACATACATTTCAGGGGAAACCAAAAGAAAGATCACTCATACAAAAATATATGAATTTTGAACGTGTCAAATTAAGGTTCTTCCTTTTACTTAAAAATAGTAACAGCATCGATGCGCTTTTATCCGGTATGTTAAGTGCGTCTGCGCAGTCTAGGGACTGAAGAGCTGCCACTGGAGACCTGGACGAGTTGGCTCCAGGACAGTGTGGAGATTACGTCGCTGCCGCCGCTCGCGACCACTGGCGAAAACGGAACTCTGTGAAGTGAACTGTCGACACCCCGACTAAACAATGCTGGCAGACATTTGGTGGCGAGTCCAGTTACTAGATCTGCGATGTGGCCCTTAATATACCATGAGTTAAGGATGGTTCAATTCAAAAGTATTTGATTTAGTTATACTTACTTTCCACCGTTCTGATGCCCTGAGTTGAGAGCACGACTGGACTGTGAGCTGAACGAGCGGTAGGATGCTGCCACTGCCACCGGCACACAAGCATCACATTGACAGTGGGTAAGCCGGCCCGCGCTACTCACCCGCCACGCCCTCGCAGCTCGCCTCTGTCTTCGGTGACAACAACAATAATGACCACACACGCTCTGGGCGTTAATGACACCCTCTCTTCGAACTCCTCCCAAGGTAAGGCGTTACATACCACTCCTCGGGGGAAATGGGCGAAGGGGATTGTTCACCTCATACACCTCGTGTTTACCATTATTATAAAGCGTGATTCAATGTTACTTTCCTTCTATGGGTGGCTGGACTGCCTGCATGTGGAGTACGCACGCACGGACGCATGCACGCACACACAATCACACACACACACACACACACACACACACACACACACACACACACACACACACACACACACACACACACACACACACACACACACACACACACCATAACGGAACGGAAGGCCGCCCAGAACACGTATCCAATAAAAACATTAGGTTGCATTTAAGGCACGTGGTAAATGTATTTATGCACCCGGCTGACATCCCGTTTAAAGGAAGGAAGCCGATACAAGGCTTCGGGGAAAACTTAATCTTCCCTCCCCCGCTACCCCTTGTCTCATTGTATAAAGAAACAATACAGAGGAGGGATTCCCCACCCTCCTCGTTCGGTCCCTTTTATTCGCCTTTTACGACACGCAGTGAATACAGGAGCAGCAGCATTCTTCCAACCTGGCTGTTTGTGTACCACCAGGCCGCGACCCCACCACACACACACACACACACACACACACACACACACACACACACACACACACACACACACACACACACACACACACCATCACGAACAGGAAAGCCGCCACACGTAGCACAACACTTATATTATGTTGCAATATAAGGCACGTGGTGTGTGTGTGTGTGTGTGTGTGTGTGTGTGTGTGTGTGTGTGTGTGTGTGTGTGTGTGTGTGTGTGTGTGTGTGTGTGTGTGTGTGTGTGAGTGTGTGTTGCTGCCCCACAATGGCCGTAAAGCTTTGAACTATTACACTCCAGGTGACACATTGGTTCTTGAGGTGTTATCGGATGAACAAGTAAGATTTCGATTACATTTGATGGAACCATAATAATATAAGAAGTGTTGGGGACGATGCTAGGGTTGTTTCTTACTCTCAAATTAGCAAGTGGGAAAACATTTAATAAAAGATCACACACACACACACACACACACACACACACACACACACACACACACACACACACACACACACACACACACACACACACACACACACACACACACACACTGTCTTGCATTGTGAATCTTCATGTCTGCATCTATTACACGTCAATCTATACGTAATCATCTGAAATTCAGAGCATATATTTCCTCTGGTGGTGGTGGTGGTGGTGGTGGTGGTGGCTGCTGTTGCTGTTACTACTACTATTCTTATTAATACTATTATTACTATTAATATCATTATCAGTACTATTATCATTGATACTACTATTATAATTCTTTTTATAATTACTATCATTTGATGATTATACAGCAGAGACAGTAGCCACAATTGTAGTTGTAGGAGGAGGAGGAGGAGAAAAAAAATTGAATAGTAGCAGCCGCCCCCCAAAAAAACACAAAAAAACATCAGCAACAAGAACAACACCAACAACAATTACAACAACACCAACACCATCAGGAACAGTATGAAAGGTGTGTAATGTGTACCTGGCGTGACCCTTCACCACACACACACACACACACACACACGCGGGCCCATTCAGCTCTGGGTTGAGTGAGTGGAGCAGTACACGTACAGCCCCGCACCAACAAGGGCCCCGCACTCTAGGATGTCCCGTATGTGCATCCTATCCACGTGGTCCTATATGTTAAGACAACCCTCAGTGTAGGACATCAAGGACACGCACACAGGACTCACGGGTGGAGCGAGTGGTTCTTTGATACAATGCTGAGCTAGCGGCTAAAAGGTTGGAAGTTCAACCCTTGCTCATGACAGTTTTTTGGTAGAAGTAACGCTCCCGTGACCCTAACAGAGTACAAAGGAACAACAGACAGAACAGCCCTACCGGACCTAACACAGCTACGTGGTGTTCGTGACCTAACACGATGAGATTCTTTAATCAGCTATTATTTAAGGTTGATGGTCACGGTGGACACAGTGATTACCAGCAGCCAGCAGCCGGCACACAGGGCAGCTGCAGCACCTGTCTGATAAGGAAGGTGCGGAGACCCTCACCGCACCTGCTGCACGCCCTCGATGTGTGTGTGTGTGTGTGTGTGTGTGTGTGTGTGTGTGTGTGTGTGTGTGTGTATATATATATATATATATATATATATATATATATATATATATATATATATATATATATATATATATATACTTATTTATTAACCTATAAACCTTGGTAAAGAAGGTGAGTGAGGCACAACAGGTGGCAGCGTTGGAGGTGTGCTTCGCTGGAAGGAAGTGGTTTTGAATAAAGAATCAATGTCACGGAATACACACCACATAACTATTTCAGATATCATCATCAAATTAATCATACAATTTCATCCGTCCTTGTATATCAGACAACATGCTCCACGCCGACCATTCACTGTAACAACACCTAACTACTCCTGGGATGTAGTAAGGAGGAAGAGGGAGCCGATAAGTGGGCTTCAGTTGCGTCGGATGTTTAGTGATTTTTGAATGGTGATGATCCGTAAGTTAACCCGGCAGTTCGGTCACACAGTACAGTCAGTGTGTCAGATTCGTGAGGCAGCACCAGGATCAACACCACTGGCTCTGAAGCTTCTCAGGATCATATGTTACCTCACCGCCAAGCTGTCACTGTGTCTAAGAGACGGTGTCAGGTGCACTAGTAACCTATAATACTTATGAGTATACCTTCACGAGAAGTATGAGGCAGGAAAACAATCACTATAGTAGGCTATACTATTTGTGGAAGGAAACAATGTTTCCCAGATGTGCCCTTCCCTCTTTCCTCCTTAAAAACAAGACTGACTGTGGTGGTGCTCGGATCCCGGCCGTGGCTCTTGACAGTCTGCTGAATTCAGACGTATTCGATTTGAGAGTATTAATGCTGCTTTCATAACATCTTATACGCTTCTCATGAACTATGAAAAAGATAAATTATATTACAGACAGATGTAGTTTTCTCTAATAATTGACAATAGTTTAAAGACGTATAATTATAATAACAAAAATACAAAATACTTGTATGCACAGAATAGAAGCTTAGCAGTCTAGACTATCTATATTTCTAGGCAGTCAGTCAACACACCCGTCAGTGGGTAGAGTGCGTCAACGTCTGCATGGAGGTGATTGATGGAACACAGTCATTGATCTGGAAAAGCCGATGACAGTGTTCCAAGAATTACATAGAAATACGTAGAAATCCACACCACACATACTCCTAGGCTCCAGGCTCGGTGGTCTGTCCTTAGCGTAGAGCAGACAATGTCTTAAAGTAAACACCACAGCTCAGCAGTGTTGTGCATTACCAACCTGTGATGACAAACATGCCATACACTTTATTTCTGGCTGCACATGTTTAATAATAATAAATCTTGCCATGAAGACAACTTTCTGCTTTAATGCAACGTTTCTGAACCTGGTACGACCTCAGCACTCTGTCATTAAGTGTGGTGAGGTAGTAGCAGCCCACCACTGTCTTGCGTCGTCTGGTTACGCTTACCATTACATAGACAAATACACTACAAGGTAGGTTCACAGAGTGCTGCTTGATGATTGATTTATTCAACAGCAACAAGTCATTAGTAAGCCATTAGTAAGCTAAGTCGATATGAAAAATCACAGTATATCTTGGCTTCATCCTGAGACGTGTGTGTGTGTGTGTGTGTGTGTGTGTGTGTGTGGATGTGTGTGTGTGTGTGTGTGTGTGTGTGTGTGTGTGTGTGTGTGTGTGTGTGGATGTGTGTGTGTGTTTCACTTCACTGTACAGTCTGCTGCTGGTCTCTCTCGAGACAGCCGGCCGTCCCCCTATGGAAAGAGCTCAGAGCTCATACTGACCAATCTTTGGGTTGGACCGAGACCACTTACACACAACACACCGGGACAACAAGGTCACAACTCCTCGATTTACATCCCGTACCTACTCACTGCTAGGTGAACAGGGGCTACACGTGAAAGGAGACACACCCAAATAATCTCCGTCCGCCAAGGGGATCGAACCCTGGCCCCTTCGGTTGTGAGCCGAGTGCGCTAACCACTACGCTAGCGGACCGTGTGTGTGTGTGTGTGTGTGTGTGTGTGTGTGTGTGTGTGTGTGTGTGTGTGTGTTCGTCAGCTTCTGAAGCAAATTGCGTCTTTATAATGGACTCACATTTAAAACAGAGGAAGCTCGTTTGCAGCCGTTACTAAGGTCGTGCACGCCCCTCTTGTCCTCAGGGTATAGAGGGACCTTTAATTATGTCTCCCATAATGAACCACCTTCAAAGTTCCTCCCTTAATAACCTTGACCTTTGTATATCATTCCATCAAAGTGTCAAGCTTCTGTCACTTTCATAAACCCAATCTGTCTTTCTGGATCGGATGAGAAAATTTGATATGAAAACATTTACTCCTCTAAAGGTTCACTAAATTCATGATGAGGTTGTATTCAGCAGCCACATTAAACAGGATCCAATGAGCGGACTGTGAAAAATGACTCCCTGGATTTGCATTTGATATTAGATTTTAGTTACTGGATGAAGGTGCGTCAGGAGGGTGAAAGGACTAGTGGTAATGTCAAGTGGTGTTGTCTCTGTTGCTGTGTTGATGGAGGGAGAGTGAGGTGGTGGGTCTTAGGTTAGGTTAGGTTAGGTTAGGTTAGGTTAGGTTAGGTTAGGTTAGGTTAGGTTAGGTTTGGTTAGGTTTGGTTAGGTTTGGTTTGGTTAGGTTTGGTTTGGTTTGGTTTGGTTTGGTTTGGTTTGGTTTGGTTAGGTTAGGATAAGTTTGGTTAGATTAGGTTAGGTTAGGTTAGGTTAGGCTAGGTTTAGTTAGGTTAGGTTAGGTTAGGTTTGGTCTGGTTAGGTTAGCTTAGGTTTGGTCTGGTTAGGTTAGGTTAGGCTAGGTTTAGTTAGGTTAGATTAGGTTAGGTTTGATCTGGTTAGGTTAGGTTAGGTTAGATTAAGTTAGGTTAGGTTTGGTTATATTCGTAATGCGTCTCCTTATACGTTCCCATTTCTTTATTAACGTTATTACAGTGTGTGCGACGGACGGACGGACGGTAACGAGGCTTGGGTGAAATCAAATGCATAACTAATATTAATCTCCCTCAGCTTTACTCTAGTGAATCTCCAGTACTTTGGGTGAAGGTACTGTGATCAGCTGCCTTAACATCTCACGTGGAATCTTTTATGAACGCTGTACCTTGAAGTGTTTGGTAGGAATGCTATGACTTATTGGGACTCAAGGAAGGAGGAGGAGGAGGAGGAGGAGGAGGAGGAGGAGGAGGAGGAGGAGGAGGAGGAGGAGGAGGAAGAGGAGGAGGAGGAGGAGGAGGAGGAAAGAAAGAGGAAAGACGAAGAACAAGAACAAGAACAAGAGCAAGAACAGTAACAAGAAGAAACAAAGAAAGAGGAGAAAAAGGAGGAGGAGGATGAAAGAAAGAAAAAAAAAGCACAAACAAAAACAATAACAACAACAACAACAAAAACAACAACACTAATAGATGTAAGATAAACACAAAACAAAAAAAAACAAAACTTAATAGCATTCGAGGAAACTTTGTCGCTGGAGGTAATTCAAGTGAGTAGTTTTGGATAAAGAAAATACGAAAGAAAAGAAAAGAAAAAAAAGAAAGAAAGAAAGCAAGCAAGAAAGGTGCGAGTTTCTGAGTTTTTTTTCACTGTGAAGAAAGAAATTTTTTTATATACATTTTTATCCCTAATAACAGTGTAAAAGCAGTCATAAGTACACGAGTTTCAAGAGGAAGAATTAGTACAGGATATAGGATAGTTAGGAGAGTTAGGAGAGTTAGGTTAGGGTGTCATGAAGCAAGGGTGTATAGGGAGGAGAAGGGTGAGGGTGACAGCATATAGAAAATGAACATAGGACGGAGTGTGGCAGAGGAGGGAAAGGTTTAGTAATGATAACCAGTGATTTTTAAGTGTGTTAAGAAAGAGGCTGAACATATGCTAAGAGGTTAGATTATATTTGTATCTTTCTCATGCTCACCCACCTGCCTTTTGTATGTGGGAGGAGGAGAAAGAGAAAGAGCAAGAGGAGGTGAGGGAGAAGAAGGAGGAGGAGGAGAAAGAGAAGAAGGAGAAGGAAAAGAAGGAAGATAAGGAGGACTACGTTTGTGATTTGGTATAGATGTGTTTCTACAGTTAGGTGCATTAAACATATATTTGAACTATTAGCAGATACAATGCTCTCACAGGTGTATATTGGTAGGTATTAATGACTAGGTTCTCATTATTTGAACGTCAGCGTGAGGGTGTATATAGCAAGCAAACAAGCGAGAGGCAGTAACAATGAACGCACTCCAACCCATTCCACTCCGCACACACACCCACACCCACACACACACACACACACACACACACACACACACACACCAATCATTCATAGGCTGTACGTATAGTTTCTCAAGACGATGAACTTAACAAGCAGCTCTCCATAAATACGTACACACAGAAACGTACATAAAAAAATAACTGATATGAACTCAGTAAAGTGTCAGTATGAAAAAAGATTAAGAGTATGATTAAACAAAGTCGTACTGAGGTTAATATCATATCCACGTAACAACTACTATCGACTCTATTAACATTAACTACTATTACATCATTATAACCACCACTACCACCACCACCACCACCACCACCACCACCATCACCACCACCACAACGGCCATAACGAGTCCCCTTTCCCTCTCATGTATCGTTCCCCTTAATTTCCGTGACTCTATTCCCCTATTCATCATCTTAATTATTCTCCTTCCTCCTCCTCCTCCTCCTCCCTCTCCTCCTTTGTTCTCCTTTTTCATTCTCCTCCTGGATATATTTCTTCTTCCTTACTTCTTTTTTATTTCCTCTTCTTACTTCATATTATTCCTCTTGTTCCTCCTTACTCCTCTTATTTCTCCTCCTCCTCAGTTTCTTTCAATTTCCCGTAGGTATGAAAAAAAATATTCTTTCCCTCGTTTGATTCCCTGTCTCGATCACCAACACGTCAGGGATTGTGTTGTACAAGATGAGTGTTGATCTTCACGTACACACAGGGAGCTCATCACCAATCTGCACCACATCATCACCAATACGTATGTCATATCACCACTCTATGTATACTACCTTCATGTCACTTCTCTCCACCACCATCACCACCATCATCACCACTATCACCATCACCATACTCCTACTACTACTACTACGTTCAGTCTTACCCATGATCATTCAGACACTCTATCAGGCTATCACTGCACCACGTTATTGCAAATCCCCGCTTGGCTGGCTTCACTTGATCGTCATTGCCATAAACTCAACACCACCACCACCACCACCACCACCACCATTACCACCGCCGCGCCAGGGAAGATCATAACCATAGCTGTATTGTGTGGAATAATACTCACCATTTCGTCCGCAGTGGTTGGAATGAAAAAGATAATGGGTGATGGTTCTGTTCTGTAAAGTGATCACCTGTATTGAATATCCGTGTACAATCAGTTTTCAGAGTATACGTAATACTAGTGATATATATGTTTTGTTGGAATTATTTAAGCTTGACGTATAGTTTTTCACGTTAACTTCCGTGTACTAATCGTCTTGGTTTTTGAGTTTTTTTTAGATGCGGCTCAGACAGGTTTTTGTTTGACTGTTGAGTGCTAAGTGCATGACCTTTAGTGTGTGTGTGTGTGTGTGTGTGTGTGTGTTGCTTCACGTTATGTATGTATGTATGTATGTACCCATGTGTGTTGCCGCAAAACAGATGTCTGCTATTTACTCCATAAAAAGTTTCAATTTTTCTATTCTTTAAAAGAGAAGGGATGAAAAAAAAAGTTTGCAATGTAATACAGTGGATGTGTTAATCATGGCCAATGTCATATACACACTCTTTGTTTATGAGGGAGTTTTGCCAGAAGTAATACGTTGTTAATGTTAGTAAAGGCAGCTTGTGGTCGAGAGCCTAGCAGTCTAATGGAGGGGAAGGTCAGGTAAGTGTGGGGAACAAGTATGGCAGCGGGGCCACCAAGATGCTCACGCTGGATCACAAACTTTGCTTCCTTGAATAAAAACAAAAGGAAGAATACAAAAAAAAAAACATCACATTGACTTTTCAGTAGATTTATAGTTTTATTCCTAACATCCATACATTTTGTGCCTTGCTGCGTAAAGGGCAATACCCTCCATGATCTCTTCTCTCCCGGGAGTTTGTCAGCGAGGCAGCCAACAGAGTCTGAACGGCCCCGGCCAGGCCAATGACCTACCCTCAACCCCTCCTCGCCCGCCCACACCACACCATCTCTTACCAGACTTCCCTCGGTGCTACACTTTTTTCTTTACCACCACTCAACAATAGTGAAATATGGATAAAAGAGAGTAAAAAAGGAGCGCGTTCTGCCTCATTATAGCTCATTATAAGGGAAGATTCTAAAATTATGAATA
>JAPQNM010000040.1:14825673-14845673 GCA_029783475.1 Metacarcinus magister | reverse complement strand
CAGAGTCCGTGATTGCTTGGCTGGGGAACGAACACCTCAACAACAATGGGACACCACACATGCATTGGCAGGCCTGAGCAAGCCACAGATTTAGAGATATACTACTACTACTACTACTACTACTACTACTACTACTACTACTACTACTACTACTACTACTGCTACTACTTCTTTTTCTAACACTACTATTACTACTTCTACTGATGTGTGTGTGTGTGTGTGTGTGTGTGTGTGTGTGTGTGTGTGTGTGTGTGTGTGTGTGTGTGTGTGTGTGTGTGTGTGTGCTTTACATCAGTGATATACGTACCTAGTAGCTGAACATAACGAAGTGTACCAACAGGCTCACATCAAATCATGTTGTCAACAATGGTTGTGTGTGTGCTGTAATAAATATGGTTTGACAAAGGATAAAGTTATTTTCGTTATCTTCGTATAAAAACTGAATCCCAGATAGCATGTATATACGTATTCATGCTATGTATAAACGAATCGGTGTCTATTATGTTTTTTTTAATTTATTTCTATTTGATAATTATTCAGTATTTCCTTTGTGTGTAAATTGTACTGAGCTGCACTAACTGACTAACAGACAATACAACAACAACAACAACAAAAACAACAAGAAAAGTCAACACCACCACTACTATTACTACTACTACTACTACTACTACTACTACTACTACTACTACTACTACTACTACTACTACTACTACTACTACTATTATTACTACTACTACTACTACTACTACTACTACTACTACTACTACTACTACTACTATACTACCCATCGCGGCATAACGTTGGGACACAATTTATGAGGTTATTGTCCTCGAGGAAGCTGGATGCGTTTTCTCTTTTTTGATGTAGTCGTGGGATCTTTCCTTTTATAGTTATGCTGCCCAACAGAATATTAATCCGTGACGCTGGTTGGCTCGATGCGCTTCCAGAGGTTGTTTTGTTAGCCTCACTTGGGGATTGTGGGATGGGAATAGAGTAATGGAGTTTCTGATATCATTTATTCATTTTTAGGTGTGTTGAGATGTCTTTATGTAGTGTAATATTGATAGATTATTGAGGCATTTTAAGATTGTTTGAACTGTGAATTAGGTTCCGAATCTATCTCTCTGTCTCGACCGCTCTCTCGAATGCAATCTTGTGTTCGATCCTCGTTCTTTTAGGGTTCAGATCACACTCGCCTCGTCTCGTGTACACACTCGTCTGTTCATCTTCATAAAGCCTAAGAAGAAGGCTTTATTTTCTACACGTAAGTCATGTGTTTATGTTTATTGTTTAGAGACGCTTACATACTATTAGGCAATTCAGTTTATTTCTCTACTCAAAAAACAGGTTATTCTTCTTATTGTATTGATTTATATGTTTATTAATATTGATTTATTATATTCTAACTATGGTTATGAAAATATTAAGATTAGATTTCCACTATGGTCTAAGCTGGAGAACCTTTATCATTGTTGTACCTTAAACAATGAGTGTTGTACGTAGTGTTCTGAATGGAAGGCACGATTTTGTTTTATATCATTGCATATCCACAGTTGAATGAACCGAATTTTATTTATGATACAAAATATTCACTCGTGTATTACTCGGCAAAATAATCTGATTTTTTTATTGGCAGATGATGATTTAACATTTATATATATATTTATACAATTTTTTTTTAACATGGGAAGAAGGAAACATTACAGATATATCACCAGTGTAAATCGCAGTAGGTCAGGGTGGTGGTTGGACGGATTTAAATATGCGTACCTAAATCAACAATAAAATAGACAGGCTGATGAATATATGTAAATTCACGTACTTAACATACATTGCCTTGCACCAAAATAACTCACTCGCCTTCCTGTCACTAACTCGCTAAACCTTTCCAAGTGAAGACAGTTTTGAAGTCACAATGCTGTCGTAATTCATCCTTGTTCACGTAGGTATTCAAGATGCAGTTTATTCAGTACCGTTGGACATTATTCATTACGTGTTTTAGTAGTAATATGAATGTAACAATAGTGTGATATGTCATTTATGTTAAGTATAAGGTTATTATCACCTCCCGGCTTCCCTTAATTACTGTTGTGTGTAGTTTCATTGCGTTCATTTGCTAGTTATAAAATGGTGTTCTCTTAAATTCTTTCCCATTCAATTATCTTTCAACTTTCCTCCCTAATATGAAAATGATCGTAAGTTAGTTAACCGCGTGTAGCTTTCAAATATAACCGTAACTTCATTATGTGGTGCTGCTACGTAAACTAAGTATAGAGTTTTGTTAATTTCCAAGTCGTAGTAAGAAGCATGTTGATGATGTATGTGTATGTGTGTTGTCACGTCTGCATCATTCTTGTATCATAGATCAAAACAATTCGAGAGGAAAGACAAAAAATAAATGGAGTTAAAAAATATAATCCTTGTGTCTGAAATCGTGACGAGTGAATAAATGATAGCTTTGATTTATTTACTTATCTATTTATTTATTTCTATATCCATTTTTATCACTAATTGTTGCTAAAAAAGAATATAAAGAGTGTGGTAATTATAGTTAGTTCATCGTGTGTGTGTGTGTGTGTGTGTGTGTGTGTGTGTGTGTGTGTGTGTGTGTGTGTGTGTGTGTGTGTGTGTGTATGTGTGTGTGGCTCGTCAAGTATACCGTAGTCATGCAAAGTAACAACACCAAATCAAATAATACCCCGAATTAGGTAACTATGAATCATATAGTCCTGCTAGGGTTAACGATACAACGCTACCTCTCACCCAGAAGCAGCCGTGAGCCAGGATCGAACTCGTAATCTTTAGGCTACGAACTGAGCAAAGCAACAAGACCAGAGCTACTGCCACGTGAAGGCAAGCTGAACCTCATTACGGTAACAGGTGACAAGGACGATATCAACTAGTTTACCATTGTGTTGATGTCTATATTTGAAGATGCTAAGTAATGTTTGCGTGGGTGTTGAGGAAGCCATGTTTGTTTGGCACCGTGTTGGGGTAGGTAGTGTGGTGTGGTCCCATCCCTGTTTCTTCTTCACCTAGACGCCCGTTAAGACCAGCGTGGCGTGCCTGGTGTCCGTTACTTTGCCGCGAGGAGACTGTAAACAATGCGTTGCCTGGTTCTTCCTTCGTCTTTAAGGGTGTTTTAGGTGATTGTGATTGGTTGCCCATCTTGATAACCCATAATGATCCAGACCGCTATTAGTTAAGATTCCAAAAGGTAATTATGAAAACAGATTATCTATACACTTTTTAACATACTTTTTTTTTTGTGTGTGTGTGTATGGTTTTCAATGTTCAGCTTATACAACACACATAGCACCAGTCTGTTCAACACACACACATACATACACACACACACACACACACACACACACACACACACACACACACACACACACCCACGCACACCCACGCACACTGACATTCTCTCATGAGGTGTAACGTTACAGGAACTAAGGCGATAAAGTCACGTTATCTAACTCTATTTGTAGCTCAGACTATTGCATTACGTCACCATGATATATGCAAGCCTCAACTCCGGCATTAAAGTAATAGTATCCGGGAGGGCAGCGAGGCAGGATGGGTAACGGCGTCATAACATTACTGTAGCACATAATGGCTGGTGTGCTACTTGAAGGCGAGGCGTTGGCACCACCACCACCACCACCACCATCACCACCACCACCATCACCATCAGATAGGGTCACTGAACTCTTTTTATTCTGTTATCGCTGTTCGTCTCTGTAATCTTGTTTGATTGTTTTTGTCTAGTGTGTGTGTGTGTGTGTGTGTGTGTGTGTGTGTGTGTGTGTGTGTGTGTGTGTGTGTGTGTGTGTGTGTGTGTGTGTGTGTGTGTGTGTGTGTGTGTGTGTGTGTGTGTGCGTGTGCGTGTGCGTGTGCGTGTGTGTGTTTCATTGTTTGCATTATGTTAGGTCACGTAATGTTGTTTGATTTCACATTTTTTTTTTTTTTTTTCTATTACCTAGTCTCGTGTTGGGTTGTATAACTGTGTATTTGGTAAACTTTTTTTTTTTTACATATGCAAATATTACACCGTCCCTCTATGTCACCTGCGGACCTATAACGCATATTAGCCAATGGATGATGCGTTACGAGCCACGTTTTCACAGTCAACCAAACATTCACAGGAGAGAAGAATAAGTAAGAACGTCACATACAATATACCTTTGCCAATTATCATGCACTAACATCAAGGTACAATAACGTAATGTGTGAGAATCTCTTTATATCTTGTATCGACTAGGGATGAAGCAGCTTATGAACGGTGAAATTACAACACTGAAAAAGGCTGTTAGAAGGCTTTAAAAGGATATTCTAGATGCTTACAAACAGACTCTACCTAAGCCAGTGATGAAGACTTAACACTTTCATCACAACTCATTAGAATCCATCAGTATCTTCCTTTGAATATCTCTAGGATTGACACTTTTAAGATTGAGATGAAAGGTAATATTCTACAACTCCACGATCCTCCAGTCTTTCCTCCATCTCCTCACCTCGCCTCCCGCCCCTAAAAACCCCTCCATCTCACCTCACTTTCAGCCCTAAAACCCCTCCATCATCTCACCTCGCCTCTAGCCTCTAACCCCCTTCCATCTCCTTCCCTCCCGCCCGTTGTGCACCCGCGAGAGAAGTGATCTGTGTTGCATGTGTAAGTCTAGCATGTCTGACACACGTTACAACAGTACTCAAGTCTGCCCACGCTCTCTACTCCTCTCATGGTTATATTTATTAATTTATTTAAGTCATTCAGTCAGTCTTGTGTTGTCTTGTCTTATCTTGGTGTGTCTGTCCTGTTTGTATGCATAGCTGGGTACTTCATTTATTCATTCATTCTTTCATTATTTATTTGTTTGTTCCTGTCTGTTTGTCTGTTTGCCTGTTGTTTTGTCAGTCAGTCAGTAATCGAGTTTGTGTTTGCGATGAATTACCTGTCTCAATATTTTTGCTATCATCGTAAAAAAAATCTAAATAATTCCTTAGCGATACAGATCTTCATAATTTTTTTTCTCTCCTTTATACGTAGAAAAAAATATATAGTTCCTTAACGCTACAGAAACAGTCTAATTAAGTCACGTGTACAGGTGCATACATACCTGTTTCTACATAAATCACAATGGACTGAGGGGGTGAGGGTGGGGTGAGGGGGGTGAGGGCTAGAGGGACACATCCACACTGTTCAGCCAGACTCAATCACAAGCTTACAAATCCCTCGCCATTTCCATCCCTAGCCGTTCCATCCCCCATATTATCTCTCTCTCTCTCTCTCTCTCTCTCTCTCTCTCTCTCTCTCTCTCTCTCTCTCTCTCTCTCTCTCTCTCTCTCTCTCTCTCTCTCTCTCTCTCTCTCTCCGCCTCCTCCCACCCCCGCCCCGCCCCGCCTCCAGCCCCGCCTGTGGAATCGACCCCACCTCACCTCCTCGTCCTAGCTGTGACCTCGCTTGACCTTGATCTATTTTCCGCGACGAACAGTGCCGTGGCTTGTGTTAAGTTAATGGGGAGGGTTGGGGAGGAAGGTTGGGGAGGTTAGGGAGGAAGGAGAAAGGTTGGGGGAGGAAGGGGAAAGGTTGGGGAGGAAGGGGAAAGGTTGGGGAGGGAGGAGAAAAGTTGGGGAGGAAAGGGGAAGGTTAGGATTGGGGTTGTGTTTATATTTGTACACATATTCAAGTCTAACATTGGCATAAACAAGCAGAGCAAAAGGTAAGGCGGTCATGGCTCCCTCAGTCCTTGTGTTTATACAATTAATACATAGAAAAGAATATCAAAATAGGCAATCGATATTTTTGTCTTTTACATAAAGCATTACCACCGTTATTCTTTGGCCAGCCAGGTTATAGTGAGGGAAGGAGGGAAGGAGGGAAGAATAGGTTACGAAACGTTATTCAGAGTAAGAAATAAAATAATAAAAACTTCTATTGTTATATCCTCTTTTCCACGTAGTACTTTTAACCTTTAGTGTATTGTTACTGTTACGTACGACCTCACCACCGGAGTGACGGCCGCCGGGCGTTGTTCTAAGAAAACATATCAAGTTCAAAGTAAGTCCTAAGAGAATGTGTGTGTATAGATTTCCACGATAATGACTACACTATACTGTGTCCATAATACTAACAACATAATACTCTCCATAATACTGACTTCTCACTTATTGTTACCTTAATATTGTCTGTTATGTATCGAACATTATTTCACGTTATTCATTCCTGTTATGTTAATGTACCTGTCATTGTTAGGAGTAAACTTTTCTGTAGAAGAATTATTTTTGAGACAAAGTGAATACAGAACAATGACGTGAAACAAGTAAAATTCAGCACACACTTCCATCGATCGGTATTGGCAACACTGACTGATATCAGTTGCAGCAAAATTAGTGCCACTCATTAGTGTTTGCAATTATCATCTTCAATAACTTTAAAGTGATACATCAATGCAGATGATGTTCACTTTATTTTCGCAAAATGAACATCTGTGCTTCGCTTTCATGCATCTAATCAGCAGGCACTAATTGCAATTATGTTCAACCCATTAATGATAATTACTTGATGGAATGGAAACCTGGAGTCTTACGAAAGTGGCGAAAGTGTTCAAAGACATTACATGGAGAGGAAGGCAGAGAACGCATCACGGATTGGGAAGCAGACACAACATTGGACATCATGACAATAATAATAATAAAACTGGACAAGGACAGGACACGTGATGCACTGAACACATGATAAATGAACACTTACTGACAACCCCGTGGTGGTAAAAGAAGGCAGGCTAGACGAAGAACTACACAGATAAATGAGATAGTTAGTTTTGCTAGGTCGGCCTGGAATAGACGGGCAGCCAATAGTGAAGAGTAGAGAAAGTTGTGGTTTGGCCTTTGTACTACAGTGGCCTTATAATAAATGATGATGATGATGATGATGATGATGGTAACTTATCGATACATTCTTTAATAATAACTTCACCATCACTAAAACATAACAGAGCATTACATTATATCTCAATGGTGTAACAACATTGCTCTTCTCGCATTAAGGACAGACACCCTTCTCAACCACCACCACCACCATCACCACCACCATCACCACCACCACCACCACCACCACCACCATCGTCTGCATACCCTCTAGTGGCGCCGCTCACACACACTTTATGAAGCTGAGCTGTAATACGTAGCGTCATTCTGCTCGCATTATACCTCTCACAGCACATAATGGGATCCTCCGTCACCCATGGCAGGCCGCGTGGGAGCCAGGGTTCACAAGAGTTATCAGGGGAGGGCAGGAACACCTCGGCTTGGGTGGCAGGGAAGACCTTGTGTACGAGACTCGATGGAATACTTGGGTTGTGTCTTGCCTCCGGGGCTCCTACTACTATGCTGTGATCAAGGGGGGTGCTGTGGGCCGGCTCTGTTTAATGTGTTACTATAGCTACTGGTGGTGTGTGTGGTAGTGTTACTGTTTGAAGTGTTACATGCTCACACACCCACACATGTATTCCCTCACCATGATCAGCACACACACACACACACACACACACACACACACACACTCGTTCCTTCATCAAACTCCTTCCCACTCGCTTCCTGTCTGGCACTAACTTCTGCTTCCGTCTGTGTCAATCAAGTAATCTTTCCTCCTTGCTGGAAGTTATAGTGCATTAAACCTGGCCCATGGAAGGCTAACTCCCTTCTCTTAACCTTTAACCTACACACCCATAACCTTGATGCTGCTGGGGTCTATTCTCCATACTAAGATTCTCAAGCATCTATTTATTAGGTTATAAATTTCCACCTTATTGAAAGCTATAGATCCTGCAAAAGACGGTTTACTGGATATTATTTTGGCTTTTATTTTTTTGAATAGATTATGGTTCAACTTTTGTGTGTGTGATTTTGAGTAATATTTCTTTTTTGTTAGATATGTTGTAAGTATTTAATATAGTTTGGTATGTTTGTTTAATTTTGAAACTATTATTTGATGGATTATTTTTGTCTGTCTATCTGTTTCTATTTGTCTCTGTGTCTATCCGTTTCTCTGTCTCTGTCTGTCTATCTGTATGGTTATCTGTCTGTCTGTCTGTATGGTTATCTGTCTGTCTGTCTGTATGGTTATCTGTCTGTCTGTCTGTCAATCTGTATGGTTATATGTCTGTCTGTCTGTTAATCTGTATGTCTGTTTGTAAATAAATTAATAAATGAGTATTAATGCATTTACCTATTTATCAAACTAGACACGACCTTTCAAACAACCTTCCCCTTGCTTTAATTAACATCATCCTTCTAATCCTAATTCCTTCCTCCTCCTCCTCCTCCTCCTCCTCCTCTTCCTCCTCCTCCTCCTCCTCCTCCTCCTCTTTCAATATTCTCGGCTGACCTTCACGTATGAAAATAGTAATAATAATAATAATAACGATAATGATAATGATAATAATGACTAAGTTTCATATACACTATACATATTTATAATGTTTTAGACTTTTTGGTGTTATTTTCATTATATTCTCTCTCCTAACCAGATTCTACCTTTACATACACATCCATCCATACATATATACATACATGAAGTACTGTAACTCTCTCTCTCTCTCTCTCTCTCTCTCTCTCTCTCTCTCTCTCTCTCTCTCTCTCTCTCTCTCTCTCTCTCTCTTTCTCCTTTAAGTGATATTGTCTTTAATTTCTCACATATTGCTGCAATGTTCCATCTCTTGCCATCCTTTACTACTAATAACTATCCTTCTCAACTTGATAACTGCATCCTTTCCCCTTCCCCTTTCCCTTTCCCTTTCTCTCTTGCAGGCAGCCGCTTTACACACATTTCCTATCTTCCCCTCATGCACCCTACCATTGCCAGTATCTTCACTCTCACTCCTGCCTTCCACTCGTAAACTATGCAACACTGTGCCTTACTGTACCGGGTTTTCCATCTCCAAATGAATTCAATAACTTAAGAGGAGAATATTAAGTCACCTATGGAATTGAACGTGAACTTAAGCGTAATACCAATACCTAATACCAATGTGTGGCTTTGACTGTTGGTGAATATTATCGTTGTGAGTAGATGAGTGAATGTGATAAAGAGGGAACATGAGTAAAGTAGAGATAGAAGAACATAAGGATGAAACCAGGAAGAATGCAATTTTAAAAGAATGTATTGTGAGAGAGAGAAAGAGAGTGTGTGTGTGTGTGTGTGTGTGTGTCAGGCACGTGGAAATTAAGCATTAAAAAGGGGAACGAAGTGCAAATGAATAGTTGAATTATGAAGTGAAACAGATAGATCAAAAAGAAAGAAAAAAGAAGAGGCACTCATAACTTATAAGGAAAGGAAGAAATAATGGATAAAGTTTGCCATGAAGAATAACGAATGATTGAGAGGCAAAGAGGAAGGGTAATGAGAGGAGAAGGGGAGGGAAGAAACGAGGGAAATAAAATAAAATAATAATCAAACTTGTAAAGAAAAGTGTAATGGGAGGAGGGTAAGGAAGGGAAGGGAAGGGAAGGGAAGGGAAGGGAAGGGAAGGGAAGGGAAGGGAAGGGAAGGGAAGGGAAGGGAAGTAATGTAAGGGTTGGAGGTGGTTCAAGGTACAGTGTATAAGGAAGATTTATAGAGTACTAGGATGGTATGCAAAGGTACACTCAACATTATCATAGCGTGTTCAATGTCAGTAATAAGAGAGATATTGATAAGCTGTTTAGGCTCACATGATAAGAGAGAAAGAAAAAGAGAAAGGGAGTGAGTGAATAAGAAGTAGAAGTAGAAGAAGAAGTAGAAGAAAAGAATATTGAAATTTGTGAAAACTATTAAGAATTAGGATAAGCAAACTAATAGATGATAAGTTTAACGTTTCAATGTGTGTGCGTGTGCGTGTGCGTGTGCGTGTGCGTGTGCGTGTGTGCGTGTGTGTATAATTATTAATACCAGTACGAAATTATGGTAGGCATGATAAGGGTAATGGGTAATGGGTAGTGATGGGTGGTGGTGGTGATGGGTGATGGCAGGATGGGGTGAGTGAAGGGTGGTGATGGGGTCTGATGGGTGGTGAGAAGGGGGGGAGAGGGGGGGAAGGGTGATGGGTCGTAATTTAGGCAGAATGACAATTAAGGTGAGAGATGTCAGGTGTCCGGCTCTGGTTGGTGGGTGAGATGAGAGAGAGGGAGAGAGAGCGAGAGTGAGAGCAAGAGCAAGAGCAAGTGAGAGCAAGAGAGAGCAAGAGAGCAAGAGAGCGAGAGAGAGATTAGGGATTATCATTATTACTACTACTATTATACTACTACTACGTCGTTGAGGTAGTGACTTTAATAGACCTAAACGTTTGTATGGTGTGTCGTAAAATGCAACTATAAACTCACAGTAAAGAAGGGCTGAAGGGCTGAAGGGCTGAAGGACTGAAGGGCTCGGGGGCTGAAGGGCTGAAGGGCTGAAAGGCTGAAGGGCTGAAGGGCTGAAAGGCTGAAAGGCTGAAGGGCTGAAGGGCTGAAGGGCTGAAAGGCTGAAGGGCTGAAGGGTAGAAGGGCTGAAGGGCTGAAGAGTTGGAGGGCTGAAGGGCTCGGGGGCTGAAGGGGTAAAGCAACATTCGGTATTTCAAAGTCTAATATTCATCGTTTTGTTGTTGTCTTTGTTTTATTGATTCTTCTTCTGCATGTCACCACAGATGGAAGAACAAGTGAATTAATTATACAAGGATTCTTATGATTATTGAAGCTTTTTTTAATTTTCTATTTTTATTTTGAGGACACTTATGGTTCATTTTATAGATAATTCTTAAGCCAAGTTATAGTGGTGGACATATAGTACATTAACAGTTGGTGGTGGTGGTGGTGGTGGTGGTGGTAATGGTGGTGATGGTGGTGTTGGTGGAACACAGGCAGCGTTACCAGAACATTTTATCGTGAATCTTGTTGACTTTCATTGATAATCTCTGTAAATGTATTATTCAATGTATAGTAATTATCGGAAAAGAATGAATTACGCATGAGCAAAATTCACCATTCTATTAACGAACAATTTGTGTCAATTACGTCGTCACTGTTCAAATTGTGTTTTACAGGTTTGTACAATACACGTTATAGTAACTTAATTATTATTGATTGTCAGTTCAGTGTGCGTGTGTGTTTCAGTATGTCAATCTGTCGTGTTATATGCTATATTTGCATCTCTCAATACTCGTGTATGTATGTTTTGTGAAAGGTGTATGTATGTTTTGATTGTGTATACGTGTACAAGTGTCTGTGTCTGTGTGTAGCTTCATGTCTTTATATACAATTATTCTTTGTGTGTGTGAGTGTGTGTGTGTGTGTTATATCAGTGTGTGTTTATCATGTGGCCTAGTGCATCAAAGTTTGGTTGGGTGTGCAGGCAGTACAAATATGCTATCCTGGTGTTTACTACAAGCTCGTTCCCGTGAGTGGCATGATGAAGGTGATGCAATAAAGAGGCGTGGGGGGAGGGCGTCACGATGCAGGCAGAAAATGAGCTTGTTTTTGTCAACTAAACTCATCATCAAAACTCAATTCTCACAATATTATCACCAGTATATATAGCAAAGACAAAATAAGGAGGAAATACTTGAATAACACGATGACATTACACACGTTGCATACTTTTTTGTGTTCAATATAAACATTATCAAAACAACTATGTGTAAAAAATAAAAAATAAATGGTTCTTAAGGTGGTAGCTGCCTAAAGTCGTATTCAAGAACCTTTCACTAATCATCATCATCATCATCATCATCATCATCATCATCATCATCATCATCATCGTCTACAGTTGAACTCAGGCCACTTACAACCTTCCCCAATGGTCACAACACTCCGTCAATCCCTTTTATATTCTATCCACAAACCTTCCAGTCTCGTCCTTGCTGATCCCTTTGGTACGCCTTCCTGAGTGGTGTGGAGGAGGTCTGCGAGTCTTCTTTTAGTTGTTGTTGTTGTTGTAAGGCTCGTGATGTCTTGGTAAACCTCACATCACATAGAACTTGTGACCTGGAAGTTGTAGTGAATGATGTAGACGCGGAAGTAAGTTAGTAAGTAAGGTATTGACATGATTAACATCGACTATTTAGCTCATTAGTATCAACACCTGAGACACACACACACACACACACACACACACACACGCGGACTTTGATCAGTGTGAGTGGCGTTACACACACACACACACACACACACACACACACACACACACACACACACACACACACCCCACACAGCTCATTACTTGATATTAACGAAATCATGATTGCATTTTTCGTAATGAGTTAATGTGTATATTTCGCAAAAGTTCACCAAATCTTCCAAGTCTTTTTTTTTTACCAGAACTGAAGAAACTATGGAATAAAAATACACTTAACATATAATTCTCAGATGGAGGTAAAGAATAAGGTTCTCTAATGATCTCGCACTAATTAGGTGTAAATATCCCTAATCGAAAACCATTAAAAAAAAAAAGAGAGAGAAAACGTGACGCAAAGAAAAAGAAAACTAATAAATCTATGTAGGCTTACAGGAAAAATAAAAGAGAGAGAGAGAGAGAGAGAGAGAGAGAGAGAGAGAGAGAGAGAGAGAGAGAAGAGAGAGAGAGAGAGAGAGAGAGAGAGAGAGAGAGAGAGAGAGAGAGAGAGAGAGAGAGAGAGAGAGAGAAGAGAGAGAAGAGAGAGAAGAGAGAGAAGAGAGGGAAGAGAGGGAAGAGAGAATTACATAAGTACAACTACCAGGAAATTTATCGTCGTCGTCGTCGGAGGAGGAGGAGGATAAAGGGAACTAGGTAATGGTGTGTGTGTGTGTGTGTGTGTGTGTGTGTGTGTGTGTGTGTGTGCTCCACCTCCCTCCCTCCCCTCCACCCTCCCAGTAAGGTGTTTGTGTGGATAACTGAGGCCTCGCAAGCTGGTGATGTGGACTCTTTGATGAAGTCTTACGGATGATGAAAATCTTTATTGCCAATCTAAGAAAAAATGATGCAGTGAAATTTTATGCAATCACTTATTATCATTACAGACGGACGGAATGTATGTGTGTGTGTGTGTGTGTGTGTGTGTGTGTGTGTGTGTGTGTGTGTGTGTGTGTGTGTGTGTGTGTGTGTGTGTGTGTGTGTGTGTGTGTGTGTGTGTGTGTGTGTGTATGCAGGCAGAAGCAGCAGCAGCATAATCTAATAATCTAACAACTCAACAGTCAAGTCAACACCTGCACACGCTAAACAAGAAAAGAAAAGAAAAAGAAAAACAAGTTGGACCAAGAAGCAAAACAAAGGACAAACCTGACTGATTGATTGATTGTTGTTTTCAGTTCCTTCCTTGTTAACCTTCCCACACAGTACTGAAGCACCACACACCAACGGCAACACCTCCCCCACCCCCCACCCCCACACCACCCCCACACACACACACACACACACACCTACGCAGTGCCTCCTTGCCAGTTCCAACCTACGATTTACTTTTCATGATTTCATCTCAGATACCGAGTTTTAATTTCCGTCTCCCCGCTGCCTCTCCCCGCCTCGTACTCCCGGGATTTCCGTGATCGATGGGTGCAAGGGTTTGTAATCGCGTCTACAAGCTCGCCGTCACGCGTACTGGACACACACACACACACAACAACAACACATACCCTTTGGAAGAAGAAACGGGGCTGACTTTTTACCTGATCAATCAATCCAGTTTCTCGAAGCCGTACCCTCCCCCACGCCACCCCCAACACAGGTAGGGTGACACGAGGCGCACGGAAGGGAAACAAGGTGGTACAAGGGGAAGACAAAAAGGTCAACACGTGGCTGTGGCTCGGCTCACACACTTCAAGAGTAAATAAACAAGGTTGGAGGAACGTGGGGGATTGTGAGGAGAGGTGGATATCGACCTACGATTACTGTGTTGGTGAGGGCGTGAGGACGAGGCCGTAAGGGTGAGAGGGCGGAAGGGGGGAAAGGTGAGGGGAGGGGAGGAGAGGGGAGGTGCGCACGGGTATTGATTCAGTTTTCGCAGACTTAGCGGTGCCGTTGTGCTGAAAGAGAAGAGGACTGGTGCTGATCCAGGCCACCCACCCACCCGCCCACCCGCCCCCCCGCCCACCCGTCCTGTGTGTCTGTCCTATAACGTGACCATTCTTCCTGCTATTTCTGATCCTGCTCCTACTCCTCCTTTTCATGCCTCTCTTGACTTTTTTATTATTTTTGTTGTTCTTCGTGTGTGTGTGTGTGTGTGTGTGTGTGTGTGTGTGTGTGTGTGTGTGTGTGTGGTGTGTGTGTGTGTGTGTGCGTGTGCGTGTGTGTGTGTGTGTGTGATGCTGAAGGAATGATATCTTTCTTTTCCTGAGTGTGTGTTTCCATATTAAAAATCTTATAGAAACGATCCACTGAAGTCTCTAAGAAAGGCAATTTTAACTTTCCTCCTTCCTGTTCTGTTCTGTTCTGTTCTGGAGTGAATATTTATAGGGAATGCTTTTTTGTACCTACGGGTCACCTCACTTAACCTTTACGCTAACAGAAACAACCTAAATATAGACTAAAGGTAGATGTTATTGTAGTATTAATTATTGATAGTAAGTTTAGATGTAGTTTCAGACCATCCTGGGTTTGCTAGTAAGGTTAGGTTAGGTTAGGTTAGGTTAGGTTAGGTTAGGTTAGGTTAGGTTAGGTAGGTTAGGTTAGGTTAGTAGGTTAGGTTAGGTTAGGTAGTTAGGTTAGGTATGTTAGGTTAGGTAGGTAGGTTAGGTTAGGTAGGTTAGGTAGGTAGGTTAGGTTAGGTTAGGTTAGGTAGTAGGTTAGGTTAGGTTAGGTTAGGTTAGGTTAGGTTAGGTAGGTAGTTAGTTAGGTTAGGTTAGGTTAGGTTAGGTTAGGTTAGGTTAGGTTAGGTTAGGTTAGGTTAGGTTGATTTAGGTTATTAAGTAAGGCTTTGTGTTTCTTTAATGATCAGTATTAAATCGACTGGGAGATTGAGAAATATAATGGTCATTCTTCTAACTAAGCTTCAATTTATTTACAGTCATGAAATTTTAAAATGCATCAAGAAACTTCGGATATTTTTTTTTAACGTGAACTAAAGTAGATGTAATATTTTTTTTTTTCTTCTTCTGTGTGTATATCTATCTGTTAAGTCTGTCTGTCTGTATGTATGTATGTATGTATGTTGGTGTAATGTTAGAGTGAAACGTAAAATCCTCAAATTAACATTACGGGAAACATTATATATATATACAAAACAAAAATATATATATAACGAAAAAAAAAGAAGGAAAAAAAACAATAGTACAGGAATTATTTAAACTTCAACGATAATAAACAAATGAATAAATCTAATCTAGCGTAGTTAAAATTTTCATGAAACTGCTTTTAACTTTAATCTGAACAGTATTTCTCTCAGGTGTGGAGAGTGGAGTGGAGAGAGAGGGGTGGAAGGGGAGTGGAAAGGGAGGGGTGTTGGGAGGGGAGGGGAGGGGAAGGGAGGGGAGGGAAGGGGGGTAAGCAATCCAGTGACATCGATTAACCTGGATGATGCTGTGAGACTGGAAAAGCTACGTCACAAGGTTATTGCACTACCATCACCATCACCATCACCATCATCATCATCATCATCATCACTACTGTAATCACGACCCTTTCCTCTCATTTCTTCCGCCTGCACCTCACTCTCACTCTCTTCCTCTCTCTCCATCTCTCTCTCCGTTCTGTACATCCGTCCTTTCATTCCCAGCCTTGAAGATAGCCTTCGGTATGTAATTAAGAGGCTTCAGCGCGACTCCAGCGAAGGTTTAATAGCTGGCTGGGGGAGGCGTTAGGTTTTTTAATGTTTTCTATATATACACACATACACACACACACACACACACACACACACACACACACACACACACACACACACACACACACACACACACACACACACACACACACACAAGGAGTGGTGACAGAGGTCGTACTCATAAACACACACACACAAGGGAATGATAGATAACACAAAGAAGAATCAAAAGTTTTCCTCACCACATGTTGCTCAATCTTCCCTATTGTCACTCCCGTCTTTTACACACACACACGAACACACACACACACACACACACACACACACACACACACCGTATTGACGCCTTTGTTTGTGTGTGTGTTTCAGATGTGAGCGTACTGGTAACGGCGGCGCTCCTGGCAGTGTTGGGGATTGTGTTTGTGTTCGGGACTGTCGTCAACTCCTTAGTCTTCCTGGTGTTCTATCGCAGACCCTCCCTCAGGTCACTCTCCAACAGGTAAGTCAGTGGTGCTTAGTGTTCCCTTCCTTCCTTCCTTCCTTCCTTCCTTCCTTCCTTCCTTCCTTCCTTCCTTCCTTCCTTCCTTCCTTCCTTCCTTCCTTCCTTCCTTCCCTCCTTCCTTCCTTCCTTCCTTCCTTCCTTCCTTCCTTCCTTCTCCGTCATAGCAACACCTTGATTCACCTTGAACTTTCATGCCATCAAATGTCACCTCATTGATTTCAACAGCTTCCTCATGGTAAGTATTGCTGTTTTTAGAATAACCTTTTATTATTTCATGATTTCGGTTCATCGATGATAACTTTGGTTACAACTCCTAAGGCACATGGTTTTTTTTTCTTCTTTGTTTGCTATATGTAACTTGTGCTACGACTCTTTTTACTTATCGGTGTATAACGTAATGGTGAAGCAGGCACCTCTACGTGATTTTCTGGTACAAGATAACGTGACACAATTAAACTTGTACATCTACCACACAGGAAATACGCCTTTATGCACCCTTGGTCATACGGCACACATGTGTTTTCACCTCCTCACCTCCTCACCTCCCTTCCATCACGTACCTGAAGAGGATATTTTTTTCTTTAAGCCCTTGCCCCGCCCTCCCCCCCCTTCCCTTCATTGCTGTCAACACAATGGGCGACGCGCTGAGGATTGTGATGTCCCTGCACTATTTTTACCGCAAAAAAGGAATACTGGTATATCTATAAGAGAGGCAGACAGTTTGTTATGCTTGGAAGAACCAGAAACACCAGAATATTTAATGGTGTTTTCGTCCTCAGCCTCCGCCTCCGCCTCCGCCTCCCACTCCGGCCTCCGCCTCGACATCCTAATAACGTTTCGTGGAATTGGCGGAAATCCTTCTTACCTTTTTTCCAGTTTTCTTCTGGATGTTTGCGAGTTTCTTTTTTATCACTTGGATGGCTATAGGTCATCTTGTACGTGTGATCTGCTTCCTGTTTCAAAGGATCTCCTAGCTTTCCTTCAACTTAGAAATATTTTTTTGTTATATTTCTTTGTCTTTTAGAAATAAAACAATTCGGTAGAATCTCCTTCCAAACCACTTGACCAACTGTTTCGACTTTCTGGGTTGAGCAGCAAGGGCGTGAGACAGCTTACAGGGGTGTGGGAGGGGCTTGAAGAGCGTGGGAGGCCGTGGGAGGCCGTGGGGGCTGTGGAGGTTGTGGACTGTTTGGCAGAGGGAACACCACAAGACTAACGATGCCAATCCAGGAATCAGTGTGTGTTCAATATATATATATATATATATATATATATATATATATATATATATATATATATATATATATATATATAGAATGACCACTAAGCTGTGAAACAATATTTGATTAGAGTACAGAACGAAACATGTTAATACTCGGCAGGAAAGTCTGTCCAGCCGAGATTGTTGAAACAATTTGATTTTCAAGAAGAAAATCACCGAACATTTATACTCAACGTGTTGACAGAAATTAACAACAACACTTAAGAAAGCTGCAGAGGAAATAAAAGAAATTCTAACAAAAACAGCAAATATTCAAATGTTATATTTGCTATTATCAAGGGAAGGAACATGCAAATGAGAACAAAAAAGGTGAAATTGAAAGTGCAGTTAAACCAACTTTTAACAGACACTCACAAAAAGAGAAGGAGGAAGAGAATTGCAAGCAGAAATCTTTACGAAAGGAAAGAATATGAAAGTCATTCAACGAATCTTTACGAAAACTGCTGTTAAACGTACAACAAAATTATGATATTGAAATTTTTAAAAATGTTGTCACTGAATGCATAAACAAACTGATGAAAAACGTTAAGGATTTTCTAAACACTAACTTCAAATATCACACAACACGTTTACAGAGATCAGTACATCACCAGAAGTCACAGCAGAGGAGGTGACGCGGGAAGACTCCTACGCACAGACAATGGTGTATGGATGTGTGTTTGAAAAGACGTACACATTAAGGTTATGTACACATTGAATAACACATACGAGACCCATTGATCGCGGCGCAGTGCTATGCTAACACTGATGCACACCAGAGGAAAAAATATAAAAAGAAACTAAGTAATCATCGCCATGTTAGCATATTGTAAAGCACATTTGTTTACATTGGTATATGCATTGTTTTGATGTGTGTGTGTGTGTGTGTGTGTGTGTGTGTGTGTGTGTGTGTGTGTGTGTGTGTGTGTGTGTGTGTGTGTGTGTGTGTGTGTGTGTGTGTGTGTGTGTGTGTGTGCGTGTGTGTGTGTGTATACCATGGACGTAAAATTTTATGCTGACATAAATTCCACATTGATTATCACATGCTTTTGTTTTGAAATTACAAAAGTGTGCCGGTACTGACACGCACATCCACACGCACACGCACACGCACACACACACACACACACACACACACACACACACACACACACACACACACACACACACACACACACACACAGGCATTTCAAAAGGAATGTTATGAATTAAAGTCTAGCAACATCATAATTTTTTGAACCACCAGACACACACATTCCTTTCCTTCACATTTACTGGCGGTAGTTTTGTCCTCATATTTACTGCCAAGGCTTTCCATCCGCCTAACTAACTCAGCTGTGACCAGACCAGACCAGAACACAATAATAGCGTCTAGATAACTAATTCAAAACGTAACCTTATATCCTTGCACACCCTTCGCAGTGTTTTCGTGTAGTGTTTCGTACTAAGATAATGTTTATAGGCTTTGATGGTACTCCTGGCGGCGATGGAGGTAATTATTCAAGTGATCAATAGTTTGGGCGTCACCTTGCCTGCAGTACATGTCATCTCCTTCCCTCAGTTCATGTATATTGCATAGTTTTTATCGGAGGAACTTCAGTGTATTGAGGTGTTGATGTTTAGCTAGGTATGTGTATGTTTATTTATCCTATTGCTTATGTAATTCAATATATACATAACGTGGAAAACTCATGTTGTCTTTCCATCTAGTTATATATTCATGGATATATATTTCTTCCTCGCTCCAGTTACGTGACAACATATACTTTTCTCTTTATATTTATACGACTGTTTCTGTTGCAGTCACTTTGTATATGTGGGTCATTTAAGCATCTGTATTCTGTTCTTATTTGTATTCATAGTCTCTTCCTGTTCTACTATCATCCCTTACTAAAGTCTGTCTCTTTGAACTGCGTAATTAAATATTGTGTTGTTTATGTCACTGTCTCAGAATCTTCCTTTCTATTTTTTTTTTCTTGCCAAATTTTTTTTTCTCATTCTATCTACAGGTAATTGAGTTTTTTTGGTTCATAGAAAATGCAGTTTTGAATTTCTGGTGTAAAATTTCACCTATTTTCTCGTCCTCGTTACTGTACTTTTTTTTTGCTATATTGTTCACTGTGTTTCTACTTCAACTTTTGGTATGCTATAAACAAAGAAAGTTATAATAATTTCCTTCGTGACTTATCTTCCTTCTGTCTTTTTTTTTGTATAATGGAAAACTGATGAACAACTATACTTTTTATACATATACATAATCACGTGTCTTCTAAAGGTATCGTGAATTATGATTATTGTTTCCCTTCTAAACTTTCTCCCTCCTCCTTGTTTTACCCTGGAGATTCAGTACATACACACTCCCTCGTACTATATTTATGTAGGGTGCAAAACTGTGTGTATTTTGCATATATATAACAGTTTTCCATTTCCTGGTTGTAGTTTATATCGTGGAAGTAAGATTTTCACTACACTGTGATCTCCATTAAAAGAA
>JAPQNM010000040.1:14818173-14823173 GCA_029783475.1 Metacarcinus magister | reverse complement strand
GAGAGAGAGAGAGAGAATGTGATGTCAATAGGAAATCGAAGTACTGACGTCATTCTATTATAAAAAAAAAAAAAATGGTTTAGGTCTATTTTATTTTATTTATTTATTTATTTATTTTTAACTTGAGATGAAGAACATAATTTTTTCACTCTTCAATGGTATAAAAAGATGTATAGTGTTTTAAAATGAATAAAATGTTGATAATAACTTACTAATTAGGCTCCAAGGGAACATTTACAAAAAATAATATGATAGTAATAATAATAATAATAATAATAATAATAATAATAATAGTAATAATGATAAATGAAGAAAAAAAAAGTATATATATGATCAGTAAATTATTAGACTATTTAGAAAAAAAACTCGACTAGGCTATTAAGAAGAAAAAAAAGAAAATTATTATTACCAAAATTACAAAGCTAGTAAAAGAAACTTGACTAGACTATTAAATAAAAAAAACTATAAAGAAAATAAATCAGAAATTACTAGGCTATCAAAAAAAAATAAATAAATAAAACAAGGATACTAGGAATAAGTTATAAAGGCACCGGAAAAAAAATATAAATGACAATAAATACATAAAAATTTCCTTAACAAACGTAAACTCTATAAGGTAAAAAAATATCCGTCAAACAAAAATCATAAATTACACTAAAAATCTCATTAATTCTTCACTTTTTGTTATATTGATTCTATGTATAAATAACTACACGATAACCAGTATAGAACCAGTACTTACCAGCTCAAATACACTTGTTAGTCGGTGTAACAAAACGTATGTCCTGTCACGTCACTCTCTCAAGGGTAACTAACGCCTAAAGGTTTCCCGCGCTCCCTTTCCTTTTATTTCATATTGTTGTTATTATTCTTTTAAGCTTTGTATTATAACATGATTGACTTACTATTAATTATCATTCCAAGTAACAACAACAATGCATCACTTATAATAAATCAAAGACTATTATATTATCTCTCTCTCTCTCTCTCTCTCTCTCTCTCTCTCTCTCTCTCTCTCTCTCTCTCTCTGTCTCGTCCAAATAAGAATGAAGATTGGCGTTCCATAATCAACTCCAGACGTGTTAATGAAGCGACAAGGATACGCTATTTCACTCTAAAGTCTAAATCAATAGAATGATATAGTTAGTTCCTGCCGTCTGAGCCTCTTGTCAAGTTACTATATCATCCCTTGACACAAATAACAGAAGATATCACTTACTCTTCAGTATTCCAGTTGTCATTTGGAATTAATCAACACGTAACTGACTGTGGCGCTGGTAGGTTTAATGGAAGTGTTACATGCTAGATTAGATTAGATTAGGTTAGGTTAGGTTAGGTTAGGTTAGGTTAGGATTAGGTTAGATTAAGTAAGGCTAGGTTTAGTTAGGTTTGGTTAGGTTTATATCAGGTTTATGTTAGGTTAAGTTAGATTAAGTTAGGTTAGGTTAGGTTAGGTTAGGTTAGGTTAGGTTAGGTTAGGTTAGGTTAGGTTAGGTTAGGCTAGGTTAGGTTAAGTTAGGTTAGATTAGGCTGGGCTTGTTTATGTTATGTTATGTTATGTTAGGGTAGACTAGACTAGGCTAGGCTAGGCTAGGTGTGCTTATGTTGTGTTATGTTATGTTATGTTATGTTATGTCAGGATAAGTTAGTATTATAGCCAGTGTCTTAAGGAGGAATAGGCGTCACTACCACTACGTACTGCTGCAGAGCCACCACTGAGGGTACGATGCTGAATAACAGGAAGGGTTGCATAATGGCGGGAATAAGAGCAGCGCTGGAAAACAATTTGAAGGTATTAAGTAGCTCATCCTAGACAGCCACGTGCGAAAAGGAAGAACCATATTTGTTGAGAAAATAATACGAGGGAAAAGCAAAAGCAAAAAAGAAGACATTGGAAGATGAATACAGCGTTAAAAATAAATAAATAAATAAATAAATAATTGAATACCTGACATTAAAAGAAAGACACAGGCAGCGGATGGGAAAACAAAGGAAGTGTTAAAACTGTGAAAATGAAAGATTGGAACCGCAATAAAAAGACTTGGATGGGATAACAAGACTAGAATTGAAAGAGAAGTGAAGGGGAGATGAAGGAAGTGATAGTGTGCTATTGTTTTTTATGACGAGGGAGGGAAACAGGGAGGAGAAAGGAGAATTGATTGACATGTTACGAGGAGAACCAGGAAAAAAAAGGAAAATAAAACAAGATGTGGAATTGATGGGGTTATGAAGCAGATGGAAAGAGGAGGGGAAAAAAAAAATACAGTGAGAGAAAGATGAAGATGAAGTTTTGTGGAAGATATTGAAATTGAATTGAGTGATTGATTAATGGATGAAGTTGAGGGTGCACTGTGTTAAACTTTAATAATGAAGATACTGACAAAACACCATAGCAGTGAAACGATAAAATAAATGTATGGAATGAATAATAATAATAGACTGACTTTTGATCAAAACCAAAAAGTATAAGAAGAAATGAAAACAGAGATTGAATTAATTATAACAAGTCTGATACATAAAATACAACCAATGTAATAATATAAATAACTAAAATCATGACTCAAGATACTTATAGGAACAGAGTGGCTTTGTAGAGGATAAAGAAAAGATAAATGATATATATTTGAACATAATAGGCTACTAGAACAGAATAGTGCGGTACAAAACATCCTTTAATCATATTTCCTCAGTTTTGAGAAAGATTTCGACACTTGGTTAATAGATAACTGGGAAGGGTATCAAGAGAAGAATTTAAACTACTACTTGAGCGATAAAAACGAGCAGTAAGAATAAGAGAAACAACTAAAAAAATAAGTGATAGAAATAAGTGGTTCATGATATAAGTTTAGTGAGTGTTATATATCAAATCTCTTTAAATTATACACGAAGATATAAACATACATTAGTGAGATGCACAAGTTAGTTAGAGCGAGTTAGAGGTTAGTGGCTTTACGTATGAAACAATATTAATGGCGAAGGCAGAAATAATAATCACATAAAATTAGTTAACGAGCTGAAGAGAGTAGATTATAGAACATGACAAGATAAGACTAACAGAAAGGTAATAAAAGGAATGGAAGGAGAGACGATTGAAGAAAGGAGAGACGATAGGAGAAAGGAGAGACAAGATGCGAAAGGAGATACGTAATGAGAAAAGAGAATACGAAAAAAAAAAAAAACTTAACACTAGAATGCAAACAGATAATACGAAACAAATAGATAATCTTGTACTGAAATACTAGTCACACCAGATCAGGAAAAGGATAACTCAAATAATAAAAAAACTATAAATGAAAGAATACGGAGAATGATATCAGTGCAAGAGAAGACAAGTGAAGACAGGGAAGACAGGTGTGGTGAGGCGTAGACAGAAACTAGAGTGACGGACGGAAAGACGAGAAGAAAAGACGAGAGAAGGAAGAAAGAAAGGAAGCCTGAGTTAAGAAAATTGCTGTAGGAATCCTGGAGTGAGATGGAGACAAACGAGAAGGTATTACCAATGGAAGGAAGACAGCGGGAGTTGATTAAAACAATGAGACAAGGACTGGTGAGTGGCGTGGGACGTGTGATGGGAGGGACACCAGTTCAAGGACACGTGATGTTTGTTTGTGTGAGTGGTGAGAGGAGGAGTGTGAGGGAGGAAGACAGATTGTGATGTAGTTATAGGAATGGCTTGGTGTGGTTGTGGTTATTCATTCATTGGCAAGGATGGAGAGAGGAGGTAATGTATGGCTTTTTCATTATATTTGATTAACTTTTTAGTATGATAATGGAGCGTTAAATAAACAGAAAACGATGCATATTATTTCATCTTCATTATTATCGTTATTGCTATTTCTCTAATATTTTACAAATGTTTATAAGAAATATAGGCCTTTGCAAAACTATTAGAGAAATAATAACTTTAATTAATGATCATAGTGAAAATATATTGCATCCCTTTTAATTTATTTAAATGACTATTTTATTTTTTTTTTTTTACCTAAGACGTCATGACAAGTCTTAGCAAAAACTTGAGTCTGCACTTAAAAAGTTTGCGAAAGTCTGTGTAAAAGATAAAATGTTCCAGATACGAATTTTTGAAATGCAAGAATAGGTTGACAATTTCCTTGCCAAGCCTAACCAATGCAATCATTTCCAAATCTTTCTTGTACTCTGTAACTGTTTATCAATTATATGTATCAAGAATTACGCCACAACTACAATGTTATTTTTTCCACGAACCCCAAATTATGAACAAAGAAAACGAGGCTCAAATGGAATGAAGTGGAAGAAGAAAAAGAAGAAAAAAATTAATTAGGATCTGGTGAATGCAAGTGTGCTAAGCTTTCTTGTAGTAGTAGTAGTAGTTGTGGTAATAGTAGTGGTGGTAATAGTAGTAGTAGTGATAGTAGTAGTAGTAGTAGCAGTAGATAACTCAAACCAAACCAAGACACGTATCTTACTGAACCAAAACACAACAATAATAACAACAACAACAACAACAACAACAACAAGAGAGTGTTATAAGGTACAGCATGACCTTACACGTGCCCAGACACTCCCACACACACGAGTTATGAACGAGTTATGAACGTGAAAATAACCTGAAGCCACTGTCTAGTTCACATCATTACAATTGACGTGAGGTTGAAAGGACATGATTCATCTAGGATGTCCTTGAGTGTAGGATTCCGTGCTGAGTGAAAAAAAGATTATGTGAACGACGATCTATACCGAGACAGTTATGACGTCAACTGAGTCCAAGTTATTGATCCGAAGAACTTGTGTTTGTGATTTTATTCTTCCTTTAGTGTTTTATTTGATTTGATGGGTAAAAAAACATGAAAAAAATACGGTTCTATTTTCATTTAATCTATTGGTTGAATTGCAAGAGAATCAGGAAGGGAAAACAGATAAGAACTAGAGAATAACGACAAAAAAAAAAAAAAAATAATAATAATAATAATATCTTCATATTTATTGTTGTTATTGAAGTGTTATGATATATGGTATTGGTT
>JAPQNM010000040.1:14785673-14815673 GCA_029783475.1 Metacarcinus magister | reverse complement strand
TATATCGGTTCAAGGTTAAATATATCAGTTCAAGGTTAAATATATCAGTTCAAGGTTAAATATATCAGTTCAAGGTTAAATATATCTGTTCAAGGTTAAATATATCAGTTCAAGGTTAAATATATCTGTTCAAGGTTAAATATATCAGTTCAAGGTTAAATATATCAGTTCAAGGTTAAATATATCAGTTCAAGGTTAAATATATCAGTTCAAGGTTAAATATATCAGTTCAAGGTTAAATATATCAGTTCAAGGTTAAATATTATCTCGGTTAAATTTTCATGTTAGTTTTGGAGTCACTTTCCTCTCCATGTGTTCTGTTGTCCCCCTCCCCCTCCCCCCTGATAGACACGAAGATATGTGTGGTGGTGTTACTAAGAAAATTATTCCAGCAAATGAAAAATATTCCTAATAATCTCTTTTAGATAACTTTTCCTATAAAATAAATAATGGAAAACACGTTATTATGCCTTAATATGTTAATTGATTTCCTGTCCTTGATATACTTTTACTTGGAAGCCAACATTATGGAAGGCAAAGCAAGCTGCATGAAAATCACTTTGTTTCTGTCATGAATTGAATCCCAAACACGCGGTCTTAAGCTTGCGTCTCATAACACAAAGGTAACAGTAGCTCGTGTCTCCTTGTACAGGTTATCCTTGTTCATGGCAGGATCAGAGGCCAAGGAAGCGGGTATGAACACTGTGGTAAAGCGTAACTTATCCCTTTATTATGATGTTTTGCAACCAAACAAAGTTGGTGTTTCAGGCGTGTTGTAAAATGTTGTGCAAGGTACTTAAGAAATGTTTTCTCGTGCTGGAATCCCCATGTGGCGTTACATGCATCCTGATGTACGAGGCAACACAGGGAGGTGCGTGTCTCTTTAACAATCAAGTCTTTTGGGCTGGGTTAGCTGCGGCCTAGGTGGTGATGTTTGTTAATCTGAAGGAGTCACGTTACAATGTTGCGTGTGAATACTTGCGGTTATTACAAGGTTATATTTACTTTTTTTTCACTTATTTTATATTTAAGCTGACCCTGAATACTCCTCCGCCTCCAGCCTTGAATACAACTCCTTCCCTCAGTTATATGTTATGAAGTTCTGTGGAGAGGATGAAGGGAAGGCTTTGTTTGGCCTGGACGTGTGTGTAGGTAGCAGGACAGCGTGGTAGCGTGGTGGTGGTGGCTGCCGTGAAGGTGTGTCTGCCAGGCGCCTCGCTGTTGTAGTCCTGAGGTTCCTGTGGCCCTGTTTGCAAGGAAGGACTTGTTAGGCTGGCAGCGGAGAGGCTTACTATGCATACTCACTCGTTATAAAGATTAATAGACGCTTGAATAAGACGGTCTGAAGTACCTAGTTTTTCAGTGTAAATTTGTGTGCAAGATGCTAATAAAAGACTGTCGTTGGTAGGAACAGACGTCGTTGTTTAGCATTATTCTACCGTTGTGAAGTAGGCAGTGTTGGGACGGGGACGAGAGACTGGAGAGTGGATGGAGCAGACTAGGAGAGGCATCAAGGAGAGTCACAAGTGGAGAGAAGGAAAAAAAAATATATATATAAATTCTAATGAGCTACGAAAAGGGAGGAAGCAAAACACACTCATGCATTACACTCATCAGGGACCACTACAAGAATCATCACAAGAATCATCACAAGAATCATCACAAGAATCATCACAAGAATCATCACAAGAATCATCACAAGAATCATCACAAGAATCATCACAAGAATCATCACACATATATAACCAAATAAAATCCAGTTTCAATAGATGAACAAAATAACCAGAAAGAATGAGATGAAATTCTGTGTCACCTTTAGAATCAACAGTAATACCTCCCTCCCCTGCCGCCGCCACCCTGCACCCTGCCACTTGCCCTTCCATTACTGCGTACTAATTATTAATGACTAGTAGGGAGACAAGACAGGCAATTAGAGGAGAGAGTAATAGCGGCGTACCAGACATTGTGGAAGGAAGGTGAAGTCACTGAGTTCGCTGGTGGAGTGAGTGTACAGAGGAAGGTGGTGGTGGTGGGGGTGGTGGTGGTGGTGGTGGTGGTGGTGGTCATGGCTCGTATCTCGTTTCTGCTGTAGCTGTAGCGAAGGGAGGAATATTTGTAGTTCCCGTGAAAGGCATGAGGCAAAGTAACACTGACTAACTGACTGGCAGACGATTATGGAAGATGTTTTACCTGAGGAAATTATTATGATATTCTTTTTTTTTCTTTTCTCTCTCTCTCTCTCTCTCTCTCTCTCTCTCTCTCTCTCTCTCTCTCTCTCTCTCTCTCTCTCTCTCTCTCTCTCTCTCTCTCTCTCTCTCTCTCTCTCTCTCTCTCTCTCAATTATAATGCAAGCGAGACTGATGCTCCAGGTCCTTGAGAAGTTGTTAGTGTTGCAGGGATAACGAGGTGGGGCGTCTTGTAAAAAGTATGAGGAGCCTTCACCGTGTAGTAAGTGCAAGATGGGATGACAGAAGGAACAGGAGGGGCGGGGCGGGGCGTTATGCAGAAGGGATGAAGCAGAGAGGCGTAAGGGATGAGGATGAGACACAAAGGTATGATGTGGAGAGGAATAAGATGGAATAAGAAGGGATGGAACGAGGATAGACGCGTTAGAGATGAATAGTAATGGAAGAGGAGGATTAAGAAGAGGTACAGTGAAGTTAGAAACAATTTAGTTAGAAGAAAACAGGAATTTTTCTGATACTTTTCATATACTGCATAAATATGTAGTGATATTTTTTTTATTACTTCATTAAAACTTACCTGACAAAAAAAAAATATCAGATGAAGAAAATAAAATGTGGGTTTGTGTGAAGTGTACTAAAAAAAAAACCTGCATGCTATTTTTTGAGTAGATAAACGCATGTAGAAAAACAACAACCCAGAATATATATATACAAGTTGGTAACACGTAGTACATTCATACGTAAATGTACACAACAAAAATGTGCTGCTGCCTATCACAGCTGTATGAACATTGAGGTTAGTACTATCATGCCCTCCAATGGTTTTTTGTTACACACACACACACACACGCACACACACACGCACGCACACACACACGCACACACATAAAAGAAATATATACAAACACATATACGAGTGAATGAATGGATGAATAGACAAGCAGAGCAAAAATATAAAAAAAAATCACAAACACACACTAGTACTTTGATGAAAATGTCCATGTTAATTTATTTTCATTTATATAGTACAATTCTTTTTCTTTTTGCAGCGTATGTCACCTTTTTTTTTCTCTCTCTCTCTCTCTCTCTCTCTCTCTCTCTCTCTCTCTCTCTCTCTCTCTCTCTCTCTCTCTCTCTCTCTCTCTCTCTCTCTCTCTCGTGCAATGTGAGTTATTCCACATTTCTACCGCATCACAAAACAAGGCTGAGTGACAATTACATGCAACAAACCAATAAAGTCCATATGAAAAACAAAATATATCCAGGTGGAAGGAAAGAAAAAAAAAAGAATGATTTTATTTCCCTGTCTCTTTTATACCTTCCTTGCCTACTGTCTAACCGTCCCTTCTAATTCAATCACTTCCCTCTCTTCACCCCATCCAACTCCTCACTCCGTTCACTTAATCACCTTCAGACGTCCCAGTGGAGCTACAAAACAATCTGTCTCTCCTCAGGTTCGTGCTGTCCCTGACCTCTGCCAACTTGGTCTCGACGGTGGTGGTGGTGCCCGTCCATGCTCTTCGCCTTGGGGGGCTGACACCGCTCCTGACGCCCTCCACGGCTACAGGTGCTGACGGAGACCATGACGTCGGCCGCGGAGACGAGGAGTTTTGGTGGTGTCAGGTGTCGAAGGCTCTGATGGCTCTGGCGGTGGAGGCAGCAATCTTCTCAGTCCTACTCATTGCTGTCGATAGGTGAGTACAAGGGGATAGGGAAGGAGAGTGTGTAGAGGGGGAGTGTGTAGAGGGAAAGGGGAGTGTGAAGAGGAGGAGTGTGCAGAGAGGGAGTGTGCAGAGGGAAAGGGGAGTGTGCAGAGGGAAAGGGGAGTATGAAGAGGAGAAAGGGGAGTGTGTATAGGGAAAGGAGAGTGTGTAGAGGGGGAAGGGGAGTGTGAAGAAGTGTTGTTTGTATATGTTGATAGTGAGAAGGGAAGTTAAGATAGAAGAAGGGTGAAATATATTGAAACTTAATAACTTTAGGGCAGCAGGTAACAGAATATTACTTGACGATGGAAGTAAAAAGGAAAAGTATGAATTATTTTTTCCTTATATATATAGAAAGGAAAAATAATAAATTGATCTCATTTTTTAAGTATAATGAAAAATGTTGTAACTAACGTAGAATATTATCGATGTAGAGACTTTCAATTATAACCATGAAATTTTTGGGTATAAACAAAGAGCACATTTACGCAATTAACCTACTTCCGTGATATAAAAAGAAAGAAAAAATAAACTTCGATATTAGCGAATTTTCTGTCATCTTTATCATCTAATGTGAAAAAAAATACATATAACGAAGCAATTGCAATAAGATAAAGAGATCGTTTTTGCAATTATTCTTTCTATGATTATGTTATTGACGTGAATGGCAATACGATTTGAGAATGAGAGAGAGAGAGAGAGAGAGAGAGAGAGAGAGAGAGAGAGAGAGAGAGAGAGAGAGAGAGAGAGAGAGAGAGAGAGAGAGAGAGAGAGAGAGAAAAGAAAAGAAAGACTGGTTATGTTGGTGTTGCTTCTCCTCCAGTTAATTGGTAGAGCATTGTGTGTCGTTCTGGAGAGGAAGAAAGCGAAGAGCAGAACGAGGAGGAGGAGGAGGAGGAGGAGGAGGAGACAAGAGGGAAACGAAGAGTAATTGGAAGAAGCAGACATAAAAAAGAGAGAAAGAAAAGGAGGAGGAGGAGGAGGAGGAGAAGGATAACTACAATAATGAAACCAGCCTCGTCTTAACACGTCTTAAACAAACCCAAGAGATCATAGTTTGCATAAGACGAGTTAACTCAATACTATAAAAAAAAAGAAGTTATATCTAAAAGAAGTTACAAAGGAGAGGAGAATGAGAACATAGTGAGGTTAGTTATGGAACGAGGCTGGGTGCAAGGAGGGGCAAGAGGGGCAAAGGAGGGCAAGGTGTTAGGTGTCAAGGGTAAGGGAGGCAAGGATGTGGAAGGTGGAGCAAGGTTAGGTAGGTCAATGTAGGAATCTGTGGAATCTCCTGCTTATGTATGATAGTGTATGTATGGTAATGCTGTGTACGTGTGTGTGTGTGTGTGTGTGTGTGTGTGTGTGTGTGTGTGTGTGTGTGTGTGTGTGTGTGTGTGTGTGTGTCTTTCTGTCTGTCTGTATCCCTTTCTGTGTTCTTTTTCTCTCCTTTTTTCTTTCTCTCTCGTTCTATTTGTTATCTATACCGTTATTTTTTGTTCACTAACTGGTAATACTTTTTTTTGTTCATCCTCTTGTCCACCTTATGTCTGAAGCAATACTAGTGTGCTTCTCAAGTGTTCCTGGAGTGTTCCTGGAGTGCTCTGTGAAGCCGGTGTGACTTGCTATTACTTGGGTGTCACGCGGTGCAACACAAACTATAATTGCTGACAAGAGTAATCTCCACCACATTATTATTATTATTATTATTATTATCATCATTGTCTCCACACAAAGCTGCTGCACAGTCTGAGATACAACTATTCCTGCCTCACAACCTGCGGCAGATGTGGAGGTGAATGTAAAACAAAAAGTAATAATAAAACTAAACGCAAAGATGAAAAGGAAAATAAAAATGCAAACAAAACGCTGACGGGAAATTAATAACTGTTTTTGCTCAAGTTTCCTTCACAGACCAGACAGACTTTCCTTTTGGCGGAAGAAAGTTCTTTTGCTTCTGTTTGTATTCACTGAACGAAACTCAAATTTCTTGCGTCGGTTTAAAAAAAAAGTGTTGCCGCTTATCAACACAAAGAGCGTTGGGCGAGATGTTTTCCCGGTTCAGTAATTATTGCAATGATTTATGTTGAGAGAGAGAGAGAGAGAGAGAGAGAGAGAGAGAGAGAGAGAGAGAGAGAGAGAGAGAGAGAGAGAGAGAGAGAGAGAGAGAGAGAGAGAGACAGAGAGAGAGACAGAGAGACAGAGAGACAGACAAACAGAGACAGAGACAGAGATAAAAAAAAAAGAAAGAAAGAGAGAAATATTTATAACCAAGAAAACCAAACAATTAAAAGTTCATGAAATATTCAAAAACAAAACCACACAGTACATAATGTTGTGTTGGTAACAAAGACAAGCACGAGGAAGGTGTTGTCCTTATACACATTATGTTTAATCTTAATTTGTGTTACGGTGAGGAAATGTGTTTGTTATCACCACCACTGAATGTTAAGGGCACGGTGACCTAGCAATGTGGAGGGTGTGACCTAACAATGTAATCCCGCAGAAACAAGCTTCACTTAAGTGTTTAAAAGGACTGAGTGCTCACTTCTATCTGAATACAACATTGCTTTTATTTAGCGATCAATCATACAACGTTTCACACACACACACACACACACACACACACACACACACACACACACACACACACACACTTATACATGAAAAGTTTAGTTTAGCTCCACTTAGACTCAATCCCTACTTATCTTTGTTTGATGTGTGTATGTGTGTGTGTGTGTGTGTGTGTGTGTGTCATGACGTGGTGTGTGTGGCAAGGCGTGGCGTGGCGTGGGGTGGCGTGTGTGTCGTGCGTGGTATGTCTGCCGTGCTGTGTCGTGCTGCTCCGTGCTGTGGTGAGCCGTGCTGTGATTGACGTGCTGAGATTATTGGTGTTGTCGTTGCCTGCAGCATTAACACTCTCTCTGTTTATCAATGTGACCCCTTCGAGGATGTCTATTTCTGTTTTCTTTGTCACTGTTTGCTACTCGCCTCCGGCCATCACAACTCCTGCGCTCTGTTGTGTGCAGTTGCTATAAAAAGAGGATTCTCACAGATTCATGATATTTTCCAGGAGAAACACCAACATTTCTTTCCGACTGCCTTCCTCACTCATCATCCCCCCCCCCACACACACACGAAGATCTATAACTATCAATCACGAATTTTTTGTTTGTATTTCGTTCCTTCGTCATACTGTTTGTTCCACATCAAATATTTTCAAAGTCTTCGTAGAAACATTACACATACAACATTACACTAACACTTGTTTACTTCCCTCTTGCCTCTGTCACTTTATCTACAATCTTTGACCCAACATGTTTCTCATCTTTTCTGCGTTCAACTTCCTTATTTCTCTGTATTTTTAGAACATGATCTAGGCCACGAGAATTCAAAGCTTCCATTCCATAAAGGCAGTCAGTATTATCACACAAAATGTCATCTTACATCGTAAAGAAAGGAGGACGCAAAAGCAGCTCCGAGGAGAAAGAAGAGGATAAAGAGAGAAGGAAAGAGTAAAAATCCTTCCTTCCTGGTACACAGTTGATTCAGTGAAGTCCGATAGACGTATAAGGTTACCCAAGGATTCGTGCCATCAAAGGAAAGCATCTCATACATACACTATGGGACCTTCCTTATCCAATACCTGAGCACGTGCCAGATACCACAGGAACCTAACCTTGATGTGTGTGTATATTATTCAATGACTTTTAATATATGGAGTGAGGTGTTTTATAACCGCATATATAAACCAAGGTGTCGATAACTGTGCTGGATAATGATACGTGTAATGAGTGTCACAGACTGGCGGGGTGTTGGTGCAGGGTGAGACGCAGCAAGTCATTTGAACCCTTACAAGGCAATAGATGAGGCTGCTCCTTCTGAGGGTACATCACTCTTACATTTAGTGTCGATATTCCGATAGTTGAAGTAGCTTCCAGGGACGTGATCCATTGATTATACTGCTTCCCGCCGCGCCTGGCCCACCACTCCCCTCAATGAGCCTGTGCGAGACCAAGGAAAGGAGGCTGCGGGAAGGGAGTAAGTAACTTGATGATGAAAGTAATGTTTGTTTACTATTATGCTCCTGTGTATCTTTGTGACTCTTGTTCAAGGCGCCGGTGAAGCTTGTTGTAAGGGTCGCCAGGTTCACCTCGAGTCTCCCTCCACCTTTAATTCATCCTGGTGGACGCACGTGGCGGCACCTCTGGCCTGCAATGATGTCCAAAGTGATAGGCGTTCGTAGCGGTGAGCTGATGGCATTAGATTGCAGCATAACGTAACCATGCCTACAGTATCAGCGGCTATCTTGTGGTGTTAATATCAGGAACGTGCAAAGTTATGGCAAAATACGTGATGGTGTTGATGTAATGGCGTCAGGTGTTCATGTCAGTATCAGGAACCTTGACTTTTAGCTTGTAGGTAAGATATTTATTTATCCTCACCAAGGTCATTGCACTCCCCTGCTGTTGCTTCTTTACTTAACAAGAGGAGCGTTGGCAGGGATGAAAAGCATATGAGGAAGTAAGACTCATGTTCCTGTCAGACTCTGGATGTATACAAGCCACATCAAAATTCCTCGCGCGCCTTCTTAGTGTGTGAACGGAAAAATGGTTATATAAGATTTTAGCATCGCAGAGTTGATAAAAAATGTTGTTTCCATGCAACATTCACGTCCGCAGCAGCACCACCAAGTTTGTATGTAGCTCCGTGTGTGTGTGTGTGTGTGTGTGGTGTTACGTGGATATTGTTTTCCAGTACAGTAGTGACCTGACTGACCTCCCGCGCACACCACGGGGGAAACGGAAAAAAAAATCATCTGTTTACTCCGCCAAAAGTCTCCTGCCCTATTAATATATTTCTTTAATGTTTTTTTTTAGACGTGAAATATAACGAATATGATCTGTCCCTTTTGGTGTAGCGCTATAACGCCTTTTTATGAACTAAACTTATTGATACTTAAAAACTATTCCGTCTTAGACTTCAAAAAGGAACCCACGCACTTTCAACGCTAATTCCACCTTCTTATGTAACGAATGCCACTTACATGAGGAAGAATAACTTGCATAGAGAAAGGAATACACTGGTAAGAGGAAGAAAGGCAGGGTGGAAGACAGGGGGGAAGACAGGGTGGAAGGCAGGGTGGAAGACAGGGTGGAAGGCAGGGTGGAAGGCAGGGTGGAAGGCAGGGTGGGAGTCGTTTAGGTGGAAGGATTACGTTAAGGCGATTTTCACAGATCCTGAAGCCATTGTGGATGCAATGCTACTCTCGGGTATGTGTGTGTGTGGTAGTGTTCAATACCTTGTGGTGAGTGGTGGTGAGTGGTGGTGACGCCGGCATTCATGAGGAGAGGAAGGCCTGCACGTGGCTGACTCCCTCATCATTAATGCTAACCAAACCCTGACGGTGCTTGTAACGTCACACCACCTCACTGCGAACAGATGAGAAGGAAATATTGGACACTCGGCAGGAAACTGGGCCAACACGACTATTTGCGCGCGCACACACACACACACACACACACACACACACACACACACACTCACACTCTCTCCAGGGTCATGCACTCTCCTCACCGCTCTTATGAGCACAGTTCTGTATCTGCCGTCACTTTCCACTGAGTTCCTCTAAGCAGACTTAACGCAGTGCCGCCATAGCATATGTAACGCAAGTCAACAAGTCTTTTCCCTCAACTTAATTCAAGCTGGTCAAGGGTCATTCAAGGTCATTGTGTCTGCCTGGATCACGGGTCAAACAAGTGTCATGACCCACAAACGCAAGTCTTTCCAAATGAGTTAATTCTTTGTATGGAAGGAAAGATTTTGGATAATAAAATATTTTCTTTTCTTTATGTTGAGGACTAAAAGAGAGAGAGAGTATCGAGTAAACGTGATTCACAATATAACCTGGTCGTTTGCCTCGCCGTGTGTGTGTGTGCTTACGTCACTTTCCAGCAAGATAAAAGCATTGTGTCAGCAGCATCAGTCATCCCTCAACACACACAGCTGCATCACGCAAACCTTTACTCTGTCTGCACACCGGAACCCAAACATAGAAACACAATACATAACAACAACTATGCAACACATTTTTACATTGGTAGTGTCTTGTAGTTCATTCCACTTGTTAAAACGTACAGTAGTGAAGGCTGTGTCCAACGTGTTCTCATTGACGTGAACAAGCGAGGAGGGGAAGCAGCGGTCGGTAGTGGGTAGTTAACAGTGATTCAAGAAGGTAATAAGTTGTTAGTGGTGGATCACATGCTATGGAACTTTTCTGTATATGTGTGTGTTACTGAATCTGGCTGGGAGTTATAATGGTAACGGAAGGGTATCTTTTGGTTAACAGGTACGCAAAGTAATGATAATAGTAACGAGAGTGGTAATAATAATGATAACAGGAGAGTAACTTAAGCAAACATGCACTGTACATATCTTACCCATACACGTGATATATGAGTGTAATGACCTTCCTGTGTGTGTGTGTGTGTGTGTGTGTGTGTGTGTGTGTGTGTGTGTGTGTGTGTAAATGCAGATAAGTAGTGAGACGAGGCTCGGTGTTCAGCTGCCTTGCATTAATCTTAAAAGTACGTATTTTTATGCAGAAATAAATCTCTTGGATAATTATACGTTTTTCTGGCGAACCTTATTAGACTCAAACACAAAAATAAATTAATCAATGAGATGAAGTGAAAGTATTTTTTTTTTTTATCTTGGTTGAAGGTCTCACTGTAAGCTGTGTAGGAAGGATTAGTATGAAAAATAAGTTAGTCTCCGTGTTAGTATGATTAAGTGATCAGTGTTAGTGGAAAGATAAAACTCTACAACAATTATTTATTTATTTCTCTTTCCACTTAAGAGAATAACACTTAGCACACCAACACTCTGGAATACAATCTTTTTATTTACAATTGTTTTAATTTAATATCAAGAGACAATACAAACAACAATACATAAATAAAAATAAGATACAATATTACCTTGTGCTTTCCCTACCGTGCCATACCCTTACCTCACCTGACCTGACCTAACCTAACCTAACCTAACCTGAGCCTTCCCTTCCCTCCTTCCTTACCTCACCTCCTCATCTGTACCTTCCCTTCCCTCCCCACCTTACCTTGCCTTACCTCATCTCTCCTTCTCTTCCCTCCCCACCTTACCTTACCTCACCTCTCCTTCTCTTCCCTCCCCACCTTACCTTACCTCACCTCTCCTTCCCTTCCCTCCCCACCTTACCTTACCTCACCTCTCCTTCTCTTCCCTCCCCACCTTACCTTACCTCACCTCTCCTTCCCTTCCCTCCCCACCTTACCTTACCTCACCTCTCCTTCCCTTCCCTCTCCACCTTGCCTTACCTTACTTCACCTCCTCACCTTACCTCACCTGTTCCTTCCTTCCCACCAGGTACTGCGCCGTCACCTCGCCTCTACACTACTCCATGACCATCACTCGAGGACGCAGCGTAAGGCTCATCGTTGGGGTGTGGGCTCTCGCCTTACTCTACGCCCTCCCACAGCTACTGGCACACACCTACGCCCACACCCGGCCGGCCTCGCGTCTCTCCGCTTGTCCTTCTGGTAAGTAAACACCTGTCTGCATTTTTAGGGATCAGCTGCTTGGTACTGAAGGCGTCAAAAAGGGAAACTGTTTATGGTGGATTGGAAAATGTTTTGTACTTTATTGAAACTCCTGAAAAAACGGGAAGAAAAAAAGAAAAAAAGCTAGAAAGAAGACGATTACGAGGAATTATTATTTTTTTTTTATATATATATACATCGTCATTTATTTATTTATTTTTTTTGTTGATGTTAAGGTGACAGCACAACGCGGGTGGATGGGGGTGAAGAAGAAGAAAAAAAAAAATCATTATATATTTCATCGAAGCAAACTGAACTAGATATATGGGTGTGTATCGTGTTAGTGTTAGTGTTTGTTTGTTTGTTTGTTATGTGAGACTCCGAAACAGTGTGTCTATAATGCAGCTTTGACTTTATGTGAAGGTCGATGCATGACGAGGCAATCAGGGAGGGTAATGTTATGTGTGTGTGTGTGTGTGTGTGTGTGTGTGTGTGTGTGTGTGTGTGTGTGTGTGTGTGTGTGTGTGTGTGTGTGTGTGTGTGTGTGTGTCTGGGATGACTAATCTGGTATTGACTGATGGACATACAGCTTCACGTGCAGGAACATAACAGCTTCACGTGCAGCAACATAACAGCTTCACGTGCAGCAACATAACAGCTTCACGTGCAGCAACATAACAGCTTCACGTGCAGCAACATAACAGCTTCACGTGCAGCAACATAACAGCTTCACGTGCAGCAACATAACAGCTTCACGTGCAGCAACATAACAGCTTCACGTGCAGGAACATAACAGCTTCACGTGCAGCAACATAACAGCTTCACGTGCAGGAACATAACAGCTTCACGTGCAGCAACATAACAGCTTCACGTGCAGGAACATAACAGCTTCACGTGCAGCAACATAACAGCTTCACGTGCAGCAACATAACAGCTTCACGTGCAGCAACATAACAGCTTCACGTGCAGCAACATAACAGCTTCACGTGCAGCAACATAACAGCTTCACGTGCAGCAACATAACAGCTTCACGTGCAGCAACATAACAGCTTCACGTGCAGCAACATAACAGCTTCACGTGTAATATTGTCTCGTTCACGTGCTTGGTGTTACCTTTCACTTTTTTCTTTTTTTTCCCCAGCTGAAGTTCGTTTTATTATTATTATTATTATTATTATTATTATTTGTTTTCTGTATAGGCCTATGTATCAACTCACTATGTTACATCAGATCCTCCAACTTGTCATGTCATATACTTAATTAACCAGATAATAATAATAATAAAAAAAAAACTAAATCAATCAACATCAAATAACAAAAAAAAATAGAGACTGTATTAGACGAAAACTTAAAAAAACACAACACGACTATTAAATCGTTATCCTTTTTTTGGATATAGCAAATAAAGCGTCATGATGGATCTACGTTATGAGCAGGAGTAATGAGAGAGAGAGAGAGAGAGAGAGAGAGAGAGAGAGAGAGAGAGAGAGAGAGAGAGAGAGAGAGAGAGAGAGAGAGAGAGAGAGAGAGAGAGAGAAGAGTAAGGGGCATTGACCGAGGCTGGGTGAGAGTGAGGGTGAGGGATAGAGGAGGGAAGGTCATACGTGTGTTGCTATTATTACACGGTGTTGCAGCAGTGTTCCCGGGCGATCAGGGGCGGATCACCTCACCCTGTACACGGGCTAGACACAACGGGGCACACACTATAATGATGTTGTTGTTGTTGTTGTTGTGGTTGTTGTTGCTGAGGAGTTATAAACGGGGTGAGGTTAGGTTAGGTTAGGTTAGGTTAGGTTGCTGTGGGCCAAGTGTGTGTGTGTGTGTGTGTGTGTGGGTGTGTGTGTGGGTGTGTGTGTGTGTGTGTGTGTGTGTGTGTGTGTGTGTGTGTGGGTGTGTGTGTGTGTGTGTGTGTGTGTGTGTGTGTGTGTGTGTGTGTGTGTGTGTAAACAAAATAATGATGTATATTACTATAAATAAATGATGCAGCCGTGATAACATTAAAAAAGGATAATTGAAGGAGAAGAAAAGAGAAAAACACACATACACAAACAATAAAATAACCTTGAGTTCCCGCGCCACCGCCCTTGAAGAACCGGTTTCTAGGAAGGTGTTGAGGAGAAGAAAGAGCAAACAATGCACTTACTTGCGTCCAGGGCGAGGCGAGGCGGGACGAGGCGGCGGCTGAGTGGTAGCGGCGCCTCATTATGGGTAACAGGGCGGCCGTCCATCCACTGACGCTAATGACGCAGCAGTAAGGCTTAAGGAGGTAATTACCACAGCAGCTGCGATGTATTTTAATCACACTGTAAGGATGAAAGGATAAAGGGAAGCTGTTGTATTTTTGGTACAGTCTAGAGAACAAACACAAAACTGGAGGGACATGTATCAGGTATCAGGCACATGTGACGCACTGTACATCCTGGAAATAGTGTTGTGTTTGTGTCGTAAGCATCTTAATGTTGAATCTGTTGAATAAAGTTGATGGTGTGTGTTGATGGTGTTACGTGGTGGTGCTGCGCTGTAATCACCTTCAAGAAAATGATGCATTCCTCTCCTCACTGTACTGTAATTATGAAATACTTGGCTAAGGTTTCAAGTATATACAATGAAATATTAATGGGAATCACTGAAAATTCTGATTTTTCTCGGATTCGCGTTCCATAATCAGCGCATCAAAAGAAGCTCTGTAATAAAAGTTATATTTTTTATTCTATCTTTCCAAGTGTGAAGTGATGTATTGGTCTGCCTGACAAGTGTTTCCGATAATAAACAGTCATAGATATAATTTTGTCTATAGATTAATTACAAGTAGTTGAATTAATAATAATGAATATATGATATGCTTCCTTGCTCTACTTATTTCCGTAAAACAAATCTCAGATAAGAGGCAACATTACGAGGAACTGATCTCCTCTCCTCTATTTTGGTCAACATTTTTTCCTTAATATGAAATAAGAACTAATGAGGACAGAAAAATCTCCATTTCTTTCCATGAAGCTCGCAGCCTCTCCAGGTTTCTTAGTATTAATTTATCATGAATAATGGAATAATTCACATATATTTAATGCTAACTGAAAATAACTTTGATTTCCTTATGCATAACTAATCATATTCTCAACTACCATTTACAGCATTAAAGTTTATCGTCATATACACTGTGTAAGCTTGGTAATCACACTCTGAATGCAGTCTCTTTGGAAAATCTAAATTCTACGTACGTAAGAAAGAAGAAAAATAGATAAAGTTTGAAATGACGTGATTGGAAGGCGTAAGCGTGTCTATTGCCCATTCCACTATTCTTTTTATAATGGCAATGGGGGGGGATGGTGGGGTGGAGGGAGGAGGTGTTGGAGGTGTTGGTGGTGTTGGTGGTGTTGGTGGTGTGCTCCTTTATAAAGCTGCTGTAGTGTTATCAAATACAGTTATGGACGATACAGAACAATACATAACATCCTATATAGTGTGGATGCAGAACCATTAGTTACCTCATCTCTATTTCATCTCCTCTTCGTCTCTTCCCCTCTCTTCCCCTTTCTTCCCCTCTGCAATGAAACCAGTGGTGCTTCTCCGCCTTCCCCTTCTTCCTTAACCCTAATATTCTCTGTAACCTTGAACGGGTGCCAGGGTACTCCCATCACCCCTTCCCTTCCCTTCCTTTCCCTTTTTCCTCCACCCATTGCCTCCCTCTACTCCCCTCCTTTCCTTCCCTTCCTCCCACCTCTCCCGGCTCTCTTCATTCAACCCCCTTCCCGCCCCCTACTCCATCCATTCCCTCCCCTCCTTCTACTCCACTCCTTTCCTCCCCCTACTCCACCCATTCTCTCCCCCTCCCTCCACCCCTGCCCCCCCCCCTGCTGGCTCTAGTCATAAGTCTCTCAATGGTTTTCTTATTCTCTCCCAAAGCTCTTCCTCTTGTTCATACGAAGCTGAGTTGGTATTATTATTATTATTTATTATTATTATTATTATTATTATTATTTTACGTTAAGGATACAAGAAGGTCAAGGACTGTCTTTAATTTACTTTTACATCATTTCTATTAATGGGGAAAGGAATTGATGCTGACACTCCACCTTTCCAATTTAGAACAGATTTTAGTTACGAGTCTCAATATGAAAGTAAATAAAAGGAATATAAGAAGTGAATGAGAACCTACGCTGAAGGGGGAAGGGAAGGGAGGCGAGGCACTCTCTGGGGGATCACCGTGAAATATCTTAGCTGAATGGACGCCTCAGAGAGAGAGAGAGAGAGAGAGAGAGAGGAGAGAGAGAGAGAGAGAGAGAGAGAGAGAGACTATATTTTTCCCATTTCTCCAGCAGTCATCACCTCTCACTTCATAAACACAAACATATAATACAAAAAAACCGATCCTTCTCCATACTTTAACCACGTTCTTTAATTTTTATTTATTTTACGTCAAACTCTTAAGAAGAAGCTGTGAATATATAATTAAAAAAACAAACCAAAAAAAAACATAAGAAGAACAGATACAAAAAGTGACGTAATACATAGAGAATTTTGAGTTTACATTTTTATTTTTATTTTTTATCCTTGACCCATTTATCATCACAAAACTTTCCTGATCCATTTTAATTCATGAAACACACAAAACAAACACTAAATACACATCAACAAACACTAATAAACATAATAAAGCAAGGTAATAACACCCATTCACTCACCCATTAATTACCTCACAACGAAGCTTGACTAATGACTTGGAAGATTTACATTGAGAGCCACTAATGGACTTCTCTTTCCCTTGCTTCATGAAACCATTAAACTATAACTAAACTATTCTTTTCCTTATCATCTATAGTTTACCTTACCATTACATCTTAACATAGCGCCACATGACCTCTGATGTCTGACACTTAATATTTACCTATTAACTAACTAACAATATAACCTTTGATCACTGGCACTTACTCTTCCTATTAACTAACTAACTAACTAACTGTATGATGACATGGCTGGGTGTATAGGCAAGAGTATAATGGTGAGGACTATGTGAAAGCAAAAATGGAAGTGAAAAGGTTGCACAAGAAAGAATCAGAATATAATGGTAAATGGTTGACTCTCATCTCTCTCTCTCTCTCCTCTTTCTTCTTTTACTGCCTTACTTTCTTTCTTTCTTTTCCCCGCTGCCACAGACCACAAGGGACGAGGGTGGGGGTGGGTAGGGGGGGTAGGGGATGTGCGCCTCAGTCTGGCCTTGGCGATCCATGAGTAAGACCAAATCAATACAGGTACCGTCCCTCACCTCACCTCGTGCTTGCTGGTAGTGGTGGTGGTGGTGGTGGTAGTAGTGGTGGTAGTAGTAGTGGTGGTAGTAGTATTTCTCTCTCTCTCTGTTTTTCTATCCCTTTTCTCTCTCTCTCTCTCTCTCTCTCTCTCTCTCTCTCTCTCTCTCTCTCTCTCTCTCTCTCTCTCTCTCTCTCTCTCTCTCTCTCTCTCTCTCTCTCTCTCTCTCTCTCCACCTATAATCCATCCCAACTTGCAATAATTAGAGAAACAAGATTACCGTCCATTGTAACAGAATCTATAATCATCTCTACTATGTGTTCGTGTCCTTTTGTTCTTTCCTCGTAGTAATAGTAATTGTAGTAGTAGTAGTAGGAGTAGGAGTAGGAGTAGTAGTAGTAGGAGTAGTAGTAGTAGGAGTAGGAGTAGGAGTAGTAGTAGTAGTAGTAGTAGTAGTAGTAGTAATGAATCTTTCTTTTCCATTTCTTTCAGTCCCCACATCAGTGTAAGCTTCTTAATTAGATCTCTTCCTGCCTCTCTAGTCCCTCAATTTTGGCAACATAAGCTCTTCCGATCCCTTCTCATATGGCAAGTGTGTGTGTGTGTGTGTGCGTGTGTGTGTGGGTGTGCGTGTGCGTGTGTGTGTCAGTAATGAATTAATTTGATGAACTGGTTTTTTTTTTCATACTCAAATTTACTTTCTTTCCCATTTTTTCGTTGTTTTTTTGATTCGTTGCGTCACGTTTGTTTGGACAAGACACACACATTTATCGAATTAACTGCAGCGAGTGGGCAGGTGATGCTGAGGGAGTGTGGGAGTGTAGGAAGTGTAGGAAGTAATATATAAATTTATAAAGGAAAGAAGGAAGGAAGGAAGGAAGGAAGGAAGGAAGGAAGGAAGGAAGGAAGGAAGGAACGATTGAACAAATGAACGAAGAAAGGAAAGAAGGAAATAATAATAGTGTTTAATTAATCTAAATCAATTCACAATACTTAACCTTATATAATCTGAACAAAAACATACAAAAATAATAATGTGTGACTACAATAAAAAAGCGAAACAAACAAGTGAAACACGATGATGCTGTAATGACAATTTGCGATGCAGGTGGAAGGGAAGAAACAGAGAAACAGAGAAAGGGAAGAAAGAAGAAGAAGGAAGAAGTGTGTATAAATAACCAAGGACAGAGAAAATTAAAGGAACGAAATGAGGAGAAAACAAAGAAAATATGATAGAACGAAACATGGAGAGGAGAGGAGAGGAGAGGAGAGGAGAGAAGAGAGAAGCTAGAAAAAGGTTAATAATGACTAATGTGATGTGTCGTGTAGACTAATTATGGAATGCTAATGACTGTACTGATAATGCGATAAAAAAGTGGTGGCAGTAATGGGATATGAATGACTCTTTAATACCTTATAAAGAGACGTGAAAAAAATATATATTGAAGGAGGATGATTTAATTAGGTAAGGTGATGGAGATGATGAAATAATAAAAATCACAAACACACACACACCAAAAAAAAAATATATAAAGTGTCAGACATGGAGAGGTGACCAGAAATATCCTGAAGACGATCTGTACCAAACTGGCAACTTTAAGAAGTGTCCTTGTAACTCCTTCAACTTTATATCAACTTTTGCAACATTCGTGGTCTTAAATCTGACTTTCAATACGGACCATTACGTCGTCTCCTCTCGGTGGTCCTTGCGTGACGGATAGCTCTCCTGGTTTTATTCCTTCACATTTTTTTTCTTCTGTGAAATACTACGCAAAATCAGCTGTTGTGTTGTGAATGCAGAGAATGTCGCTTCCTTCCGTGTCCACAACATTGGAATTTTCCATTTAAACTGAGATGTAATTGTCATTCTCTCACTCCAACATTTTCACCTAAATGTACTACTTAACTTATTGGATGATTTAACTACCAGAATGGAGGTTATTTTGAATCATTTTCCATCTAAATCAATGGCTTGGATCCTGATAACCAACATTGCCCTTAATTTTCCTTGACTGACCCACCTGGTGAACACATTGTCATCTGTGCTGTCTTCAGTGACCTCAAATAGTATGTGCAGAACCACAGTCTTGTTCATTTGGCTTGGAGACTCAACTATTATTTCATATCTTGTTGTAACATCCAACTCTCCAGCTTGTTTCTGCAAAACTTTGGTCTCTGTTAGGCTTCACCGACCATAATCTCATTTCCGTATTCTGTCCTGTCACTCCTGTCTATCCTTTGGAGCTATCTCACCGGGGAAGGGGGGGAGGGGGGGGACGGCCTTCTGCCATTATGCACTTGTTGAGTGGAGGAAACTGACGCTGCACTGTTCAGATTTTTCATTAAATAACAACTGGCTTCGGTAGTTTTCATTAAATTTTGGAATTATGTTTTAATTTCCAGACTAACCTCTTCTATATTTGTCCTTATTCTCTGCACCTTCAGTTTAAGTTTCCCTTCTGGACGATGCATTGTCTCTCTGTTTAATAGTTTGTGTTGTTGTCAGACAGTGAGTAGTAGAGTTCCACAGTTTATCTTCAATTACTAACTCTATTATTGTCCTTCACTGATCTCATAGTGAATTAATTGCCTCTCACCTCATGTGTCGCCGCTGCACCAGACTCTCCACTCACTCATTCTTGTTCCGTTCATATCCCTGGTGTTATTCCACTCCTTCATCCGTTCCACAAGCGTACGCACAGTGAGGGACACACTCTGCTCTCTTCTCGTATTTGTGGTATTTCTGTATTTCTTTGGTATTTCTAGTATTTCTCAGGTATTTTCTGGTATTCCTGGCATTTATCAGGTATTGCTGGTGTTTTCCTGGTATTTCTCAGGTATTTGTGGTATTTCTTGTGTTTCTCTGATATTTCTCAGGGTATTTTTCTGGTATGAAGTCCATAAATAGAAGAGTATCACGACACACAATGTAATGCAGAGTTTATTTATTATTTTTTTTGAGGGATGGTTTATATTTTTATTTCTTGATATGTTTTATGTTCCTTGGCCTGTCTCTTTTATTATTGTGAAAAAAATAGGACAGTCACTGCAACTTCCTGTCAATGATGAATCTCCTTTTGTCACACTTTCTTCAGTCATCAATTTTCCATGTTTCGTCTGAACAACTTATTTTTCAATCTGTGGTATGTTTTCAAGTAATTTTTTTTTGTGGTATTAGAGTGAGGAGGAGAAAGACTGAGGTGATATTTTCTTTATTAAACATTAAAATTGACGAGAATCTTTTCATTCTGTTTTAAACTCTAGTAGTGGCGCCATAACTTTTGTTGAGGATCCCAGCGGCGGCAGTCTGGGGATGGAAGGGACTTGCATAGTCTTTAAGGCGCCAACGGGTCGGAAGTCTAAAAAGAAAAAGGCTTGCTGAAAAAGGGAGACGAGATATTTAGGGCAACTGATGCTTCCTTTGGGAAAATACTGCACTTAAACTTTCTCTAACTTGCATTTGTTTCTCTCTCTTTCCCGCAGGTCAGGACGTGGTGCCTGCAGTCCCTATCAAGTTTGGATTGTATTACGCTGTGCTGCTCGCGCTCTGTGGCTTCCTTGTACCGCTGTTCGTCTTGTGTTGGATATACGTGCGTATGTACCGAGCAGCACAACGGAACTCTGCTCGGACGCGGCGCCACAGTCTCGGTCACAACCCAGCGGAGATCATCATTCCAGACTGCTCTTCCATCGCAGAGTCCAGCAATCACAACTCAGTGCGGTGCAAGACTCGGGTACATCGGCGGCGCTCCTCCAACACCAGCTTCTCTTCACTATTCTTTCGTGAGGAAGGAAGGGCAGTGAAGACAGCCGTCATTGTGATTGCTTCCTTCGTCACGTCCTGGATGCCATACTACATTTACAAAATCTGTGAAGCTGGTGGATGGACAAAAGAAATTCCTTACCTGAATGAAGTGGTGACTTACATTGCCTTGTCATCCTCGTGTACTAGTCCTTTTATTTATGTGTACAGGAATGAAACGGCAAGCAAAGAAGTGCTGAAGATTGTGTGTTGGTGGCGTCCACCCAGCCCAGCCACACCATCCTTCTCTCGATCTTCCCTTAATCCTAAAATGGGGAATGGCCACGCCCCGACGCCAGTTCGTATCATTGAACCCGACACGGCCTCTCTGTACAGTTACGCCACAGAATGCGGCGCCTGTGGCCACAACCAACTAGTGTGTTCCCTGAGAAACGGGAGGCCCGTCACCTCACCTCTTCCCTCAGAACAGCGTCGAGCCTCCAACCCTCGGCGGGAGAGTACAGTGTCCTTCAAGCTGACACCCATGGATCACCCATCTTCTCGCTGCCGCCAGTGTCTTCGTCAGGACTCTGCTTCATCAGCGTCCTCTGATGACCCTCTACTGAGCGAGTGTTTCCGTCACCACCGCGCCTCCAACCCTTCCGTGAGGTGGACGCGGCCAAGAATGTCCAATGGTTCCGTCACCACAAGGAGTGACTCCCTGGTGTCCACTAACTCCTCCGTGCTGAGTGGAGGCATCCAGCGCTGGCCAATGAGGCGATACTCCACCGTGTCCACAGACAGTGGAGGAACCATCACTAGACGCAGTGCTCACGAGGACGGGGAGGAAGAGACACCCGCTGGTCGCCTCAGTGTGCCGGGCTGCCAGCGATCCCTGTTCCTAGAGAGTGAGGAAGACGGATATGAAACCAGCAGCGGCCAGCCATCCATGCACGGCTACGCCAACCCTTTCAGACACCCTCACATCAGCCAGAGGCAAGAGTCAGGTAGTTCATCAGTAAGATTCATTTGGGAGATCGAGGAAGGTGACGGTCAAGATGACGACACGACAGAGCCTGAGCCGAGGAATTTGTCAGTAAGGTGACCTATGGCACGATCTCCTTCACTCATGAACCTGGCAAGTCACTGTCGAGATGACTTGGATGACTCTCCGAACAAGAATGCTTCGTGGAGACTCTCGGTGTAAACACGTCCCGTCCCACACTGTACTCAGGCAGCGGCGGGGCCTGTTAGTCCTGTACTCTAGTCGATCATTCACATTATACCTTTATTGTTGTAGTCATCTGCAGACTTGTATCTACGTACATGTATACACATATACCCATATATGTATGCAATAAGCTTTTCCCAGCGCGCCATTAAACACAAATTACTTTCAGTGAAATTATTCAGAAAGTTACGGTTTCGTCACGGACATTGCTTATAAATCATCAGACCTAAGAGGTAGCCCTGAAAAGCTGACCTCCTTGATCAGGTGTATTGGTATACTTTAGAACAGGTTGAACAAGCGCATTGATGCCACTGACTGGTGTTGAGAATCTATCACACGGCAACGCCTTGAACAGCCTTGCCAGTTAGTGTGACACCACCACCTCCACCTTAGTCAAGTCTCTTCCGTCACCTCATGATGCTTGTATTACCGCGCTACACCACCACTGACTTCCTTTAACGCTTGTAGCTAGTGGGTGTTGTCTGGAGCAAGCCTGTCACCCTATCACACACGTGGGTGCTGTGGTGGCCACGCAGCGTGGTGTGGGCGGTCAGTCATGAGGGAGGATCTGTGATAAGGGCTCGACCCGACCTTGAGTTGTGCTGGGCTGGCCGCCTCCAACCTCTCCTCAAGGGGAGACGTGGGGACGTTGGAGCGCCGCCACGCTGGCAGGGTGGTGAGGCGATCACCGTCTCCACCAACACATTGTACCTCTTGATGTACCCTTCTTACCCTGTTAACCCCATAACCCCCATAACCCCCGTCCCTCTACTTACATTGTTCACGAGCTGTTTTTTCCCTCCAACCCTTTCACGGCTTCCAACGCACAAAGTCTGTCAGGCTCCGTACATACATACACACATACAGTTCAGCTCGGACTAAAAGAGTTCCCCGTATCCTTACTAGTGTATCCTTGGGACTTCGCTGACTCGGCGAGGATGAATGTTATTACGAGGCATATTGTCTTCTAAAGGAGTACTACACTTCCTGTAGGCATATGTATGTCATTATGTTGTTATGTATAACAGCCTGTTCATTTGGCTGGATTAACCCGACGTTTCAGGAACACAAGTGATCACCACTGTGTTGTGGTACAGATGCCAAAGTATTACCTACGATGACCACTTCCAGCCTCAACACTTACAGCGGTGCCAGTAGTATCAGAGGTGCTAGTGGTGCCAATAGTGTCCGAAGTACCTAAGGCGCCCGTTGATTGAGGTGCCAGTGGAGCCAGAGGTGCTAATGGTGCCGGAGGTGCCAGTGGTACAGAGGTGCTAGTGGTGCCAGGGTGCCAGAGGTGCTAGGAGTTCCAGGGGTGCCAGTGGCGCGTCTGTGCAGGACAGTGAGAGTGCTGTATGGAGGCTCCTTCCCTCACACGTTGCTGCTGGTTAATAAACAGTATTTTCCGTTAATTTATTTCATTACACCTTTTATATCTCCTGCTGATGATGTATTCACACACACACACACACACACACACACACACACACACACACACACACACACACACACACACACACACACACACACACACACACACACACACACACACACACACACACACACACACACACACACACACACACAGTAACCACCGTTGCACTGCCTGAATCACCACCTCCTATTGAGTGTTGGTACAAATAAGCAGCGAGGGAGTAGCAGCGGCCTTGCGTACAGGTTACCGCGTGAACACCTGCCTGCCTCAACACAAGGTGGGTGGACTGTACCGTCACCTACAATTAATAGCCTAATGACGTAGGCTATACATGGTGTTTACAATAATGCTGAATGTATCTGTGTCTGTGTATCTCACACCTATTTGTTCATTTATCTCTCTTTCTTTCTACATAGATACATACACATACACACTAATAATAAAAAAGAAAATCTTGAAGTAAACAATGTTATTGGGGTTACGTACAGTCAGCCACAGGGTGATATCCTTATATTTTCATTCAAAAATGAATTATTATTGGTTATTGGTAATAGGTTAGGATTTATATATCTTCAAATAATAGTTATAGGCTATAATCAATATATCGTCTTTAAATAACGGTAATAGAATATAATTTGTATATCTTTATATAATAATAGGCTACAATTAATGTATCGTCCTTAAATAATGGTAATAGAATATCATTAATATATATCAAAAGAATGGTAATGGGATGTAATTAATATATCGTCTTGAAATAGCGGTAATGGAATATAATCAATAATATATATATATATATATATATATATATATATATATATATATATATATATATATATATATATATATATATATAGTGTTACGATGGGTGATATTGGCGCGAATGTTTCGTGGGTTTTTGGGCGAAGACGCGGGATTTGTAGCGTGACCTGCAGGCTGGGCAGCGTCTTGTTGAGGGGAAGACGTGAGGGTGTTGTACATAGAAGGATAAGGTTCAGTAAAAAGAAGGACACTGAGTGCTGTGTTTTCCTCGCCCTGCCCTCGAGTGCCTCAAAGGTTGAAGTGAGTACTGTAACACCTCGCAGTCACACCATTACATGCACGAACCAAGAAGAGAGGAGGGAGCCCTACCGAGCACCTCCACCCATCCAGGAGCGGGGCCTCCGAAATATATTTCTGAGGCATATTTCTGAGGCCCCGCTAGGAGTCCGAGGAGGCAGCAGCTGAGTTTGTGTTGGTGCTGTGTCGTAAGTGGTGGTGTGGTAAGGCAAGATAGCCCTCTTCCTTTCTTTAAAACGTAACAATATATATATATATATATATATATATATATATATATATATATATATATATATATACATATATACCACATATATATATATATATATATATATATATATATATATATATATAATATATATATATATATATATATATATATATATATATATATATATATATATTAAAAAAATGGTAATAGGCTATAATTAATATATTGTCTAAATAACGGTAATATAATATAATCAATACATATTAAAATAATGGTAATAGGCTATAATATATATATATATATATATATATATATATATATATATATATATATATATAATTAATATATCGGTAATAGGCTATAATAACTGTCATCAAATACCAGTAATAGATTACTAAATATGTTTTCAATTTCTATAATAGGCTATAACTAATATATTGCGTTCACATACTGGTAACAAGTCTATGATTAGTGTACTGTCATTGAAATTTTAATACTGGTAATTAAGTAAATATTGCTATATCCTCTTTATAAACCAGATGTATTGTTTTAATACTTCTTTTGAATAATTACTTGCATCCTAGTAATGTATTTAGGTGTTATTATGGATATTAATGTTATGAATAATTGTGATAAAAAATAGATAAAGCCAATAATGAATACCCTCGTTGGTGCAGTTGTCAGATGTCGCCAGAACGAAACAATCTGAATTAGGCGCCATAAGTAATATTAGACACGAACCTTCTACATGTGCCCAGCCTTTACATTATATTCCATTAAAACTTGCCTTTAATATTGCAATTACATACACGAATCATCATTAAGAATAAGGTACATAGAATATTTCCCACAAGAACAGTGTAAGTCCGTAGCTCCTTCGTTGGCTTGTAAACAAAGCATCACGAGGCGACCGAGCTGGGTTTCATTTGACGGTGTGTGTGACTCTTGCTTAGAAACGTAAACCAATAACACACTGAAGACATACACGTGTTATATACTGACACTAGCAGGCAGCACGTTATGTTAAGGTGACAAACGATAATTGAGTGTTGATGGAAGGAGGAAAGGAAAGTTTGTGACAGGCTGGTGTGTGATATTACGACCATAACGCTAACAACCAACTGCAGCGCCTTGTCTTCTACCCTGCCACTTCCGCTGCCGTGCCCCTGCCGTGCCCCTGCCGTGCCCTGCCATCACCACGCCAGCCTCCATAGTAAGTTGAATAACCTTACCGTGCATTTACACCCTTCAATACAGCTCTCTTAGAATATAGTTAATACCAGTTTTCAGACGCTAAGCACAGTGAAAGATTAGATAAAATGACTGAATTGTGTGATCTGTAGGAATGGCGTGGTAAGTGTTAATGATTATTGTACATTATCACTGTTATTGAATGGTGAACAGAGGAACATGGGTGTGATTGTAGGCTACTGATGATAATGATGATAGTGAAGATGAAAGTGATCCCTGAGATAAGTACTATTGTTTTGTGAGAGCTGATTACTGTATTGAATTATTGTACGTTGTATTTTCTTTATTTTATGTCTTTATTGTGTGTGTGTGTGTGTGTGTGTGTGTGTGTGTGTGTGTGTGTGTGTGTGTGTGTGTGTGTGTGTGTGTGTGTGTGTGTGCAGGGAACGTTTTTAAGTTTATATATCCTAGGCTTCAATAGCAATGTTTCTGAGTTTGTATGAAGTCAAAACAATGCCTCGTAAAATTGCGCAACTAAATTCGGTAGTGGAATGAATAGGCTACAACATTACAGTATATTGAAGTGGTTATCCTGTATGACTAGGCTTCTGAGGCAACGTTTATCAATATTTACCGAAGGAAACTAATGCCGCGTAAAATTTAGCTTCCCAATTTGCTGTGAAATTAATAGGTAGTGAGAATGTTGCACCGAGGATGACTAGATTGTATTTCTTGCTGTGGTCATGAATGTTTCCGTTTATATAAGGATAAATTAGTCTCAATTATTTTTTCAAGGCAATTTTTAGTGTAGACAAGGAGCTAGGGTTAGGGGGGATGGGGTTAGAGGGAAGGGGGGGATGGGGTTGTGGGTTAAGGGGGGATGGGGATGGTGGTTAGGGGGGTGGTCACAGGAGGCGAGACATACAGCGAGGTAAGCCGGTCTCATCTTGTATTAACTACGCAATACACTGCCTGAAATCACAACACAACTGCAATTCCGCGACTAATGTTATTCTACCATCCCAGCACCACTAGTATAAATCTAAAAATAGTCTAGACAGAAGGAAATGTTGAGTCAGGGGAACGAACAAACGCGTGCTGTTGTTATGTGAACCCTTTGTTTGGGGGGGGGAGTGGCAGGAAGGGAGGGTCGGGGGGCAGGAAGGGGGAGGCAGGTACTGATGTTGCTCTCATCTTTAGTGGAGTTTTTTTTCTAGGGATGGAGGCGAATTTTTTTTCTTCTATTTTTTTATTTTTTTATTTTATTTTTTTTGCAAGAGAAAATGTTGGGATTTTTCAAATGTAGCTGTGTGTTGAGTCAGGTAGGGAAGCGATACTCTGGGAGGGCAAGCTATATGGTACTACTTCCTGCTCCTTCACCTTTATTGCCCTACGTCTCTCACTTTATGTTATTAGATAATGTAGCTTATCACAAAACAGCCAATTGGTTTGCTATTGTTGGTTCTTATTTTGTTTTCCTTTGTGTTCAGTCTCTGTTTAACTGGCCTAGCGATGTTTTATTCTTAGAGAACTTAATGCTAATATTCGGCAAAGTTAAATTATTCTGCTACAATAATAATTTTTTTTTATACAAACTCAGGTAAAGTAAACGAGTCACTGAAGGGATAATGTAAGCATAATACTGGTCTTTTATATTTTGTTTGGTCGTGCATTTAACAAAACACGAGTTCCGTGAAGCGAGTGACTTTACGTTAGGAAATGGAATTAAAACTGAAAATAGAGGTTATGGAAGGAGTTTATATCATGTAGTGCAACCAAACATTGTAATACTCAATACCTGCGTCTAGACAAAACGGTAATATACTTTGTAACGTTAACTTTAATACGTCCTGTGACCAGGGTTGGAAAAAACCCAGGTTAAAAAAAATAACAAACCCAACCCGCTGTTTTATTTATTTTTCTTTTTATTATTATTTTTTTTTCATATTTATATGTAAATCAGTTTAAACAAGCATTTAAAAAGTAATCTGGAGTGAAATAAAATGTTTGAAATGTTATCTGAAGTAGTGAAGGAAATTCCGTCTCTTTTTCATAGAGCCGGTTCTTTCGTTCACGTTCACTCAATAGAGCCGGTTCTTGCGGCTCCCAAACAGCTCTTTCGGCTCTCAAATTCTTTTTTTTTAAAGTAGTTTCATATATTCTGTTTATAACTTTTATAATTATATATATATATATATATATATATATATATATATATATATATATATATATATTATGTATGCAGTACGTCTCACGCGCGCGCGCACACACACACACACACACACACACACACACACACACACACACACACACACACACACACACACACACACACACACACACACACACACACACACACACACACACATCCTATCAATCTTCTTTCCTTATCCTTTATATCAAAGTAACAATTAGAACACAAGCAAATGAGACAATGAACTTAAGCTCAAGATTAAAAGAAAACCCCTATTTGATGTTATTTATATAATTTATATATTTTCTTTTTTATGTTAAATATATTAAAACAAAAAAAACCCCAAAAAAATCCACCTGGACCGGGTTTTTTTTATTTTATTTTTTTATTTTTTTTTTGGGGGGTGGGTTTTTTTGGTTGATTTTTTCAATGCTAACCCTGCCTGTGATACACAATGCTTACTTTTCCCGCTAACCTTTTACCTCTGCCTTTTTCTCATCATCGTGGTACTTAATGTGTAGTCAGAGTGGAGAACACGGACTGTCTTATGAACCTTGAGGAGAACCAATATAGATCGCAGGCATGAACCACTACAATAAAGACTCGAATACCACCTCGATACTCCACCTGTATACAAAGGTTATTCATTATATGTGGTGGATCAGTAAGACTATAGACTCAGACACTGCTTTGATCTTCCACCTGTACACAAAGGTTATTCATTATTTATGGTGGTTCAGTAAGACTATAGACTCGCACACTGCTTCAATCCTCTACATGTACACAAAGGGTCATTAATTATTTGTGGCACTTCATCTAGGCGCATTAGTAACACCATTGATGTGCACGTTGCTGCCTCCCACACTACCTTCTCCTTTGTAAGTGAAATACGAGAATGTAAATAATAGTATTGTATCCTATAAATAGTTCACTCAAAGCACGTGTTTCGAAGCCTCGGTGTTGGGTCTCACAATGGTTGGTTGGACTACATCAAAAAAAAGTATTCCTGAGCTTCCATTAGTGTTATATTATTACATTTCAAAGTGATGGGAATGATGAAAGTGACAGGTAATGATCGTCACGAAGATGCAGCCACGCACTTCACCTGGTGTTGGGCTCTACATGTTCATTTGCATAGATGATAATGAAATGTAACTGTGTCAGGTATGTCTATTGTTATATCAGATGACACTTCACGGACTTATATAGTTTGTTTTGTTTTGAAGAATATGTCATTACTGCTGAACTTAACAAAGGAGTTTACTGGACACACGTATTGTACATTATTATTATTATTGTTGTTATTATCATTATTATTATTATTATTATTATTATCATTGATGTTGTTGTTGTTGTTGAGGAAGAAGAGGAGGAGGTGGAAATAAAGGAGTAGTAATATGAAAAGGAAAGAAAAAGAGGAAGAGGAGGAAAATGTAAGGGAAAAGAAGGAGGAGGAGAAAGAGGAAAATGTAAGGAAAAAGGAGGAAATATGGAGAGGAGAAGAGAGGAGTGTGTTCCCTGGAGATGCATCGTTCTTGCCGTGAGTGTGGGTGTAAGCGATGCTGTCATTGACGAAGAGCCATCACGGGTGTTACTGACGGAAGGCGAGGTGGTCATGAGGGGCAGGAGGGGGGGAGAGATAGATAGATAGATAGAAAGAGAAAAAAAAATCTTGTTTCTCAGTTATCAAGCTCAAAATTTTCCACATAATAAAAATATCCATAAAACGCCAGACAATAACAAGGGATGAAAATAATAATAATAATAATAATAACAACTATAAGTGAATGGAAAATCAATTCAATCTTAGTAACTATTCCATATTGACATAAAATAGAACAAATACACATAAACTAACAAGGAACTGAAGGTGTGTGTGTGTGTGTGTGTGTGTGTGTGTGTGTGTGTGTGTGTGTGTGTGTATGTGTGTGTATGAGTGTGTGTGAGTGTGTGAGTGTATGAGTGAGTGAGTACAAACGTGTGTGTGTGTGTGTGTGTGAGAGAGTATTGCCTTGTGCTGCCATGTGAGGGAATCTTAAGGAAGAGGAGAGGAGAAGCAAGCCATAAATATCAGCCATAGGATAAGGTAAGATAAATCGGATATAAGTCAATACCACTGACATAAACGTGACGAAGGGATGCGCGAGGGTGTGGCGGGGGGGGGGATGACGAAGTGGTGAAGGGAGGGATTTCAGATGGATGGATGTGAAGGCGGATGAGTTATGGGTGA
>JAPQNM010000040.1:14768173-14783173 GCA_029783475.1 Metacarcinus magister | reverse complement strand
ATCACGTCAGAATTAATGTATTGGTAAAGCGTTTTGCACATTTTTACGAGGGCTGAGCAGGACTGACTGACTGACTAATTTCATCACCTTTTTTCTATCACACGCAAGAGAGATGAAACTGACGTGAAATGCAATCAGCGACCCCTTTATAAGATTGGATCCTATGAACTTTAGCCCAAGTCACGGAGGCTAACCTGATACGAGGATTTAGGGAGAATTAATATTAAGCTCAGTTATCTTTACACTAAGGTAGTAATATGCTCTTAGTCTCTTAGGTAAAATAGTATACGAAGCTGTTATATAATTTCCTCAACACAAACCTCAGCATGACTATTGTTTACAGTTTTGTTTACAGACATGCAGGCGACGTGGAACTGTAAGGGATGCTCTGTTTGAAAAGCTACATACACACGCACAGATAGACGAAATAAAACCTTACTCGATCCATCCTGTGTGTGTTCTTAATGTATACTGTTGACATGCATGCGTTGCCGGTCTTGCTTTTCCATCATTCACACCTGTCCTTACTGTGCCTGTCAAGCCTCCCACGCACGCCCACACGCTTGTCTCACCTATGTATGCAGACCCACATACACACACAGGAGTGACGTGCAGGCAAACATTCACCACGCCATGCTACCAATACCTACACCGTGTTAATTCCAGAGTGTTGCCAGACTTACTAATATTGTCTTCCGTCCTCTCTTGGGATGAAACCTCAGAACATTACATGAACCAGAGCACGTGTGATATAGATGCAGTGCTGCTATCGACCATAAGGATAAATATACGAGTGTTTAGTTAGGATTTACTACACTTTAAGGGATTAGCATTTACATTTATTCCTTACTCAGCTATTATAAGGTATCAGTGGGGGAGAAAACGCTGAAGTGAATACTATTAATCTATAAACTAAGGATTATGATATCTATACATTTTAAGTTTGATAGTGAATATGTTTTTTGTAATGATGACTATTGGATGCGTTGAGTCATAGGTGAGTCTGTGTTCTCTTCATCTAGCGAGGCTGTCCACGTGGCTACACTACTACTATTATATCTACATGATAGAGACAACAGTGTAGTGAAGGTGTAGGTGGCAAAGAGCGAAGGGATGAGATACAAGAAGGATGAAGGCGTAGGATAGGAAAGAGGTGTAGGATAGTGTAGGATGGAGGTGTAGGTAGGATGAAGGTGTCAGAGGTGCTCATGTAATTCTGAATGAGGAAACTTTGAAACAAGTGGCAAAGTTTCAATACTTGGGTACGGATATTGAAGCGGGGAGTCCATGGAGGAATAGGTGAGGCTAGGTGAGGCGAGGCGAGGTGAGGTGAGGTGAGGTGAGGCGAGGTGAGGTACAGGAAGGAGGGTGAGGAAATTTTTGAGAGCTGTGAGGAGTAGCTAGACAAAACGAATCTATCTGTGAAATACAAAATGTGGTTGTTTCAGGAGACTTGTGCTACTAACTGTTCTGCAAGGTTGTGACGCTCTCAAGGCAAGGTTAGAAGAAAGAAAAAAAACACGAACATTTACAAAGAAAATGAAATACGTTGATAGATTGGAAACGATAGACTTAGAGAGAGAGAGAGAGAGAGAGAGAGAGAGAGAGAGAGAGAGAGAGAGAGAGAGAGAGAGAGAGAGAGAGAGAGAGAGAGAGAGAGAGAGAGAGAGAGAGAGAGAGAGAGAGAGAGAGAGAGAGAGAGAAAAAGATTTCAACCCTTGTTTAGTGGTAAAAGTCAACAAATCCATGATCAGCCATGCTTAATGTGTCAGAATGATTACATTATTGAACTGTTGCATAAATAAATCAAAATTATGAATCTGATTATAATTTGAATTCCGTTAAAATCCTTTCCACCCCTTCTGTGTTTCCTTGTTCGCCAGGTTAAGACGAACAATGATGAAAGGCAGTCAAAGGAAGTGTGTCCTAATTAGCTGAGGAAAGTGAGTCATTTAACACCTGTATGATGAACACTTGGGCGTCCTGGAAAGTGTTCTGGAAAGTGTTCTGGAAAGTGTTCTGGAAAGTGTTCTGGAAAGTGAAGGAAACATGGATGAATGAGCGAAAGAAAAGGAAAGGATGAGAGGGTGAAGACTTTGATCGAAGGTGAAAGTGATGTTATTTTATGCTACACTGTCTTCTGTATCTTGACGAAGGTGACGCGTGATTGAAATACAACTTATATATAACTATTGAACTGTATTTACTGTGTTCCCTCCTCGCCTCATGTTCCCTCCCTTCCCCCCCCCCTTCACGATGCTCAAGAACTGAATTCCAAAGTTGCGAGATAAAGTTTAAACACTCCAAACTTTAAGTAAGGATAGAAAAAAAAAAAATTTCTAAGTGTCTTTCTTTTTTTCTTTCCTTCCTTCCCCTCATTCTGACATTTTGGACAAGGATCTGAAACGAAGGATAAAACTACGTAATCTAATTCCTTCCTTGACCTCCTTTGTGTCAGAAGGGAACGAGAAACGTGAATTTAGTGCATGGATGGACAAGTGTGAATATTTATTTATACTTTTGACCTCAATTCCAAAGCATATTATTTATTTATTTATATTTTCCAACAACACCATTTTCATTCTTTCTTTCCACCTCTACAACCACCACCACCACCACCACCACCACCACCACCACCACCACCACCACCACCACCACCACCACCAGCATATCCTTACATTTTCCTCTTCTCTTCTCTTCTCTTTTCTATTCTATTCTCGTATTCCGAAATAATAATTCTTAGTAATATTATAAATGTAATCAGTCATTAAGTCACTTGGTCTTTTGATACTGTTCTATATTTGTCACTCTTCTTCTTCTTCCCCCTCTTTCATCGCCTCCCCCCATCTTCCTCCTCTTCCTCCTCCTCCTCTTCCTCCTCCTTCTTTACACGTGTCCCAAGCTGCTCTCTTCAACGCCCTCAACCTCTCTTCTCTCACAGCTGCTCTTGTTTGCCTTCGTGTAATTTTTTCCCCGTCATGAGCTGCTGTGGGTCGCAACGGGTAAATTCCTTCTCATTTCACCACTTTCTTTGCTCCTCGTCCATGAAGGGGAAGACTTGGTGGTGAGGGGAAGGAACGTGTCTAAAAAAGGTATTTATTATTTAAGGATTACAAAGTTTTCTCTTCGGTGATATTTTTTTGTCTTACGTTCGTGTGTATATGTGTGCATGGATCGTAGGAGAAAAGCATAGATGTAGTTATTATTATTTTTTTTTTTTATGTATTTGGATGAAAGTTTAATATGAGGATGAAATATTACGTCTTGCTGGGTGATGTTTCTTTCTACTTTTGGGACCAGCTGTATACAAAGGCATTCCGTGTATAATGATCAATAGGAAATGTCACTGATAAATAGAGGCAATTGATAACAAAGAACAAGAACAATATCATCATTTATTTATATTCATTGATTGATTGACTGATTGATTGATTGAGTGGATGTTAAAGCGTCGCACAAACACAGTCAAACAGCGCATCTTGATAGTGTTTTGTTGTGGTATTTCAAGACGGGTTAAAAACAGTGACTTTCTGGCTGCCTTTATATCAACGCCTCGGCTACGTTCACCCTTTTAGTTCATTAACGCTTTTCTTTTTACTTCCCTTCCACCCTCGCCTTTGACCCTCGATGTGCGCGTGTTGCAATATGAGGAAGGTGAGGTGAGGCGAGGCGAGGCGAGGAAGGAAGGAGAGGACGTGCTGCCTGCCATCTGGTGCCTCTTGTGTACACTATGAGATGTGCGTCGCTCTCCTACGGTGTGTGTGTGTGTGTGTGTGTGTGTGTGTGTGTGTGTGTGTGTGTGTGTGTGTGTGTGTGTGTGTGTGTGTGTGTGTGTGTGTGTGTGTGTGTACCAAGGCGTCCCTACCACCACCTCACACTATCTTACTTCACACCCACACACACACAAACGCACTAATAGATAGGTAGACAGATAGTTAGATAGGTTGGAATATCTCTCTCTCTCTCTCTCTCTCTCTCTCTCTCTCTCTCTCTCTCTCTCTCTCTCTCTCTCTCTCTCTCTCTCTCTCTCTCTCTCTCTCTCTCTCTCTCTGTCTCGTCTGCTTCGCCATAAAAGTTTATTGATCAATCCTGAGATGAGGTGCTTCACATCACCTCCTCCACAGCAAGGCTCCCTCGCCTGCCCCTCCCACTCCCATCGTTCAGCACACAAAGGCTCTTGTAGCTTTCGTCCTTTTGTTGCCGTGACTCTCCTTTTGCAACCTAAAAGAAGAAGACAAAAAAAGAAAGAAGAAAAAAAAGGAAATGCTCTCCCTCTTTGCCTCTTTGCCTCGATGTTATTTCTCTTCGTTTTTCCTAAGATGACAGCGTTGCGTGGGCGTCACATTGTGCAGCAGCGTTAAGTGTGACGGTGACGGGTCCTCTAATCTGAGTGTGTGTTCTGATTCTCGCTGGTGCGTACGAAAGGGTGAAGAGCCATGTTTATGATGTAAGGAGGAGGAGGAGGAGGAGGAGGAGGAGGAGGAGGAGGAGGAGGAGGAGGAGGAGGAGGGAGAGAGGGTCGCGTTCAGCCTGTCCGGTGAGATAGGTTCGTATGGAGAGAACACTTTTCTAAATTGTAGATATTCATACATTTGTCTTTCCTGTAACACTCTCATTTATTTTGATATTGGTTGGATATTTTTGTCTGTAAAGAATATTTTGACCACAGTAAATCTATTTTTCTTTTGTTACTGTTAAGATTAAAGTTCAATGCAAGACGTTATCATTCAAGGTCATTGGTTGGTTGGTCTGCCAAAAAAACAACTTGATATCCCTTTCAGTATATAAAGTTTTCACATTGAGTTTGTAATATCTTCTTCTCTGAAACTTTGTAATCTGAAAACCACTTATTTCGCTTACAACAAAAGGGATCTGCTTCCACGCAAACACATGTTATAAAAGTTGTTGTTTGTGTGATATTGACCATCCTTACCCACTATGCACCCAACTCAAAAAAAAATTATAAAACATACCAATTTTCGTGGAAGTTTAGGAATGTGATGATTAAACATGCAAACACGGATTTTATTTACATGGAAGTGTGTGGCTTGGCTGGTGCTTGGGTGAGGCAGACATTGGCAAGGCAAGGAGAAGAAAGAAAGAAAAACGGAACACAGGCAGATGGATGTAACCCCGCGTAGATATCGTTGCAGCAGTGTTTAGCGGAGAGTATCAATGTTACAACCAACCATTTCCTGCCTCGCCGGGGAAAAAATATGAGAGGGAAAAATGTAGGAAGCAAATACAGTTCTCTGCAAATTACGACATGCGCACACACACGCACACACACAAGCAAATACACACACACACACACACACACACACACACCACTACAGGGTTAATGAAATCCACAATAAATTTTACAGAGTTGAGCATCACCCGTGTTTGCAGTGTTTGCGGTGATGGCGTGGTGGTGGTGGTGGTGGTGGTGGTTATGGTGGTGGTTATTGTGGTAGTAGTGATGGTGGTGGTGGTGGTGGTTATTGTGGTGGTGGTGGTGGTGGTGGTGTGACGGGCGGCATGGAGGATGAAGCCAAACGGTTGATTTAATGTACGTGAGATTACGGCAAGAGTTATGGAGAGTGGCGGTAAACAGACACTTAGAAGAGTAACAGGAAGCGATAAGAGGCGGGGTGTGTGTGTGTGTGTGTGAGAGAGAGGGGTGGGCAGTTATTAGGAGGCAGAGAAGGGAAGGTAAAGGTGAATTATTATCATTATATCTTTATTTTTACATTACAAAACAGATTATTGGCCAACGGATCAAAACAAAATCTAGGGAAAGAAACGCTTGATGGCCGCTGTTACCTTAAATAAATAATAAAATAATAAAACACGAGACAAATTATATAAAAAAAAAACAACTTCGAAATAGGTTAAGGATAGTTTGATCATTAGAGGTGTTTTGATGATCCTCTTAAAGATGTGATTGATTGATTGATTGACTAATTGCACCTCACGGAAGCACCACAGCAAAAATAAATAAATAAAGAAAGAAAGAAATAGTTTAATAAATAGATAGATAAATATATAAAAAGATAGGAAGGGAAATGAACAGGTGCAAAAGTGAGTTATAAAGGAAGGAAATATATTCATTCAGTGGGAAATTATTCATGAAGTTTGGCATGATAAATATTGTGAAGAAAACGTGAAGCAAGGAAGTGGAAATGTTTGTGTGATCTGTGTGATGATAATAATAATAATAATAATAATAATAATAATAATAATAATAATAATAATAATAATAATAATAATAATAATAATGAGGTAGAAGCTAGAACATCAGAAGTAAAAGTTTAAAAAAGACTCTTGAGGATAAATAAAAGAAAACAGTAACATTTTGAAACACGGAAAGAAGTGGTGACAAGGTGGTGGTCGTGTTTTCAGGAACTCTTTATGTTATTCAAGATGTTAGTAGAATCAAAACATTACAAACAGAAGTCAATGTGTGTCTGCGTGAAAGCCAATAGACACTTGAATGAAAATATTAATGTACTTACGTGTATAATGTGAACAAATAAATGTATAATGTTATTCAGCCTATTTGTTATATAGTATGTGGATGAGATAATGAGATTGTAGATAATAACAAGCACATTTATCATCACCATTGTACTGTTAGTGAAGAATGATGAAAATCTGTATAGTATTCTTGGTATATATCCTTCTAATATATATGTATGTAAATTTTATACGAAGAAAAAAAAATAGACCAAATCTTTCAAGGGGAACACATGTGCGGTAATACATAATGAACCGTCATGTCGGTTAAGAGAACACAACACAGCTTAGTGATGCATAACCTTACACGGTGGAATTACACGGGAAATGAAAGCAGAGATTACAGGAACGAGGTGTGAAGGGGAAGTGGATAACAGGAGACTTAGGAAGGATCGTGGAAGGGAGGAGTTTGTGCGGAGATATGAAAATTGGTTAAAGGAAGAAGATAGTACAAGGCTAGCAAGAGGATAGTCAGTGTTACTTATACCTCGTGATCATGGACATGGAGCGAGGCGAGGCACTAGGGAGGGAGTCATGCAGATGCAACGAGAGGCAACTTGATACTGCATGTAAGACAGCGGGGTGTGATAGACGAAGTTAAAGCATTCATGAAGCTTGTAGTATGTCTTGAGAGGGTGAGGCGTGTGAACCGGGGCTTTCGTTCAATGAGTGAGGAAAACGGAACATATTTACACTGGATGAAAAATGTATATAGAGAAAAAATTGTTAGACTCTGGCGGATGGCGTGAGAAGGAAGTATAAAGGGAGAGTTATTATAGCAAATGATAAGGCAGAATAACAGATAAGAAGGAAAGATACAAAGAATGAATAAGATGATGTTGGAGCAAGGCCTTCAAGTATTAATATAAACAATACATAGATAGATACACCTTCAGTAACTTATACCAAATTTCTAGTTCAAGTGCATGGTGAGCGTGAGGCCACTTGACGGTCGTGCACTTTGGTGTGAGCGCTGCCACCAGATTGTGTTATTATGTTGTCACTTTGTAAAGGTACTGGGCGTGTGGGAGCCCGGCAGAGCAGCGCCGCGGGGAAGGGAAGGGAAGGGAAGGGTTTGGATGCAGCCTTCACCAGGGACTTTCTTAGTGTTCACAGCCATTGATTCCGATTTGGACTTTGAGTTTATCTTATCCAACTGCCCCCTCTCTCCCTTCCCCTCTCCCACCCACCCACACACACTCTTACACAGGTCACTGCTTCGTCCTTCCTCTGAGTAGAGTTTTAATGCAATGTTACCGTCTCTAACACTCAAAAGGTGGGAATCGTCTCCTTGTGTGGGATGACTTGATAACTCTCGTGGCTTTCCTTCTTAAGTAGAGTTGTGAGTCCTGCTACGGCAAGTCAGGGTGTGCGTGTTGGGCGTGTTGGGCGTGTTGGGTGGGGCTCTTAGAGGTAGTGGCTTCAGTTACAGGAAGTCTCTTTGTGAGTGTTGAAACGTGTTTTTTCGCGAACATCAAAGCTTCGTCGTTGGTAAACAGGAGAGACTTGGAGAAAAATAGTGAAGGAGAACTACAGAAGCAAGAGCAACTTCCTTCTTTGTGGTTGATAGTGTTAGTTTAAACTCAGGAGTACAGAGGGAAGCACTGTAGTTATACGTGACGTGCTATAATTTTTTGTTTTGTTTTATATCCTGTAACTTAAATCCAGCTTCGAGTAAATTTTATAATGGTGTTTGTTTTGTTTTAAGCGTAATTTCATTGGCGTGTTTTGCATAAAGTGTGTATATGTGTTTTCTGTTTTTGTTTTGTTCTTTCTTCCTTTCCTGCGCTGGTTGAGTCACGCATCACCAGTCAACAATTACCACAGCGAAGGTGCAAATCACATCACCATTCACAGCGATGTTTATTCAGTCCTCATGTTGCAGCGGTGAAACAACAACAACAACAACAACAACAACAACAACAACAACAACAACAACAACAACAACAACAACAACAACAACAACAACAACAACAACAACAACAACAACAACAACAACAACAACAACATTTTAACAGACATGACATCTACCTCCCCACTATAAACCACTACTACTACTACCACCACCACTACTACCACTACCACTATCACTACTATCACTATTACTACCACTACACGCCTCTCCTTTCCTCCCCCTTCTACCACTACCACTACTACCTCCTCCTCTTACCCCCTTCCTCTCCCTTTCCCCCCACCTCCTCCTCCTCCTCCTACCACTGTCAGTAATAACCCAACCACCTTCACTGCTATTACTAACAAGTCCTTCCTTCTGTTTACTCTACTGTTCAAATACGGTCACTGGGGACAGACTATTAATGACATCGATAGTAACTTTTAAACCACCACAACCTAGTTAGATATTCGTTAATGTATAGTGTGTGTGTGTGTGTGTGTGTGTGTGTGTGTGCGTGTGCGAGAGAGAGAGAGAGAGAGAGAGAGAGAGAGAGAGAGAGAGAGAGAGAGAGAGAGAGAGAGAGAGAGAGAGAGAGAGATCCTGCAAGGGAAATAGCTCTCACTTCCTTTTAATGACGCTGGGGAATGTGGGGAAGAAGAGGGGAATGACACAAGGCTCCATCCAGGCTGAAGAAATCAAGGAGTGGGTCCCGGCGTGGGGCTCCAAGGGGGAAGGAGGGGAAGGGAGGGAAGGAAGGGAAGGAAGGGAAGGAAGGGAAGGAGGGGAAGGAGGGGAAGGAAGGCAAAGGGGGGGGAAGGAGGGGAAGAATAACAAAAAATAAACTATTGGATGGTGACTTAAAAATGTTTTAATGGAATTTGCAAAAACAATGAAAATAACTGACTTTGAGTGACACTTGATTTTCTTTTCTTTTCTTATTTATATATATTTTTCTCATTGTCTTTGTTATTTAGATTGATGAGTTATTAATTTGATCTCCGTCTAAGTGTATGTATGTATTGGCTTTATTTTTTTATTTTAGTTGTATTTTATTTTATCTTTTTATTTTCTAGATTCATCCCTTGCTACATTATTTTTTTTTCTTCGATGTGTATTGGAAATTGAACTGAATGAATGTTTGCTTTGTCTTCATACTTTTTTTTCTTCAGTTTTTAGCTATTTTTTTTTTTTACATCGATATTGTTTTTCTTTGTAGTACGTGAAGCGCTGAGTGCAACAAAGGCACAACAGCCATAAGTGGGACTCAAAGAAAAAAGCAGAGATAAAAAAAATATAAAAAAATGTCGAGAATTCAATACTTATAACTTTTGAACTAATGGAAAATGTTTGATAAGAGTTTGTACAGCGTCTGAACCTGTTTTATTATTTTTTGGGACGGTGTTGGCGGAGGAGGATTGCAGGAACAGTAATAATGATAAGAATAACATAGTAATAAAGGATAATAATAAAGAAGAACAAAATGTGTAAATTTAATGATAAAGTGAATGCGTCACTATGAATGAGTGACGCTGATGATTACGATGACTTTTGTGGTTAACGTGGTTAAAGATAATCAGCCAGTGTGTGGCCTGCACCTGTGTATGTGTCTGTGTGCCGCCGCTGGTCCTGTTAGAGATAGTCAGCCAGTGTGTGGGGCCTGGGCCTGCACCTGTGTCTGTGTCTGTGTGCCGCCGCTGGCCCTGTTGTCTTGGCTGCCTTGGCCTGGCTCGCCTCCTCCAGTCGGCGGGTGATGAAGGCAGCAGCAGCGTCCACTTTGTCCTTTGGGCCTTGCAGGGTAACGTGGCGGGTGTTCTTGTCCTCTGGTGGTGGCACAGTCACCCGCACGCCCTCGTACTGTTGATGGAGGCTCCGCAGTGCCTCACCTTCATGGCCCACCACGTGACGCCGCTGGCTGGGCGCCACAGCCACAATCACCTTCTTGCGGTCCTTCTTCTTGGCCTTGTTGGCCATCTTGACCTCCTTCAGCCTGGCCTCAGCGTCTTCCAGGCGCCGTGAGATGGCGGCGGTAACGGCGGACACTTGGTCCTTTGGTCCGACCACAGTGATGCCTTGTGCCTTGGTGTCCTGTGGGTGTGGCACCGTTACCCGCACCTCCTTGTATTCGTCCAGGATGGCACGAAGGGCCTCCCCGCCATGGCCCACCACGTGGCAGCGCCTGTTTGGTGCCACAGGCAAGGTCACCTTTGCAGTGTTCTTCTTGGCCATCTTCTTGGCCATCTTGGCTTGCCGCTGCCTGTCCTCAGCCTCCGCCAGGTTATTCTTGATGGCCTGGGCAGCAGCCTCCACTTGGCATCGGAGTCCCCTCAGTGTGACTCCTTCTGCCTTTTCGTCCTGTGGCGGCGGTACAGTGACTCTTACGCCACTGTACTCTTCTTGAAGCCGCCGCAGCGCTTCTCCTTGCCGTCCCACCACCAGGCGGCGCTGTGCTCGGTTCACAGCCACCGTCAGTCGGCAGGGCCGGCAAAGGCCACGTCCCCTGCAAGTGTGGGACACGTCCTTCTCCAATGGCACTGAGGTCTGGTCGGAGGCAGTTGGCACCCCTTCCAGTTCCTCAGTCTGGTCAGAGGCAGCGTCTGATCCTGATTCTTCGTCTTCCACTGTCACGGTCACTGGAAGCAAGTCTGAGACGAGAAGTTCCTCGTTTGCTCCAGCTGTGACAGGCATCAGCTGGGACACGTGGTCAGCTTGGCAAACCCCTTCGTTTGCCGCTGCCATGGTCACCAGCTGGTCATCATGCAACACAGCCTGGTGTGGGTGATGGTGTTCTGGTTTCAACACAGCAGACACTGGCTGGTGAAGGGTTGTGTTCCCTTCAGCCTGTTGAGCTTGGCTGTGCTCATCGTCAGTGGTCTCATGCACACCTGGGATGGGTTCACCTTGGCTCGTCTGTGCCTCGTCTGCTTCCATGTCCCTCGCAGCGGCCACTGGTTTGATCTTCAACAAAAAGTCCAGTGGAGAAAATGAAGCTATGACTACGGAAAGGTGAATGTTTCCCTCACCATTGATTACTTCCTGCAAACACCGAATCAAATATCGTGTTTTGAAGATCTTCTTACGCAGAGTCTTGCGTCCTTTCTTCACCTTGATCTTAACAAAGGTGTCTGCGTCCAGGTGTTGAATTGCTTCCTCGTGCAGGATTACCTGGCATTCAGGGAATCCGTTTTCGTTGGTGGACATTGTCTGGCATCGTTCAGGATCCAGAGACACTGACACGATGGGGGTGAAACAAGTGTTCTTGAAACAACACCCCCAACGATGCACTCGTTCGGCGAGCAGCTGGATGGCCGTCACCTTCTTGGAGGTTGGAATGCGAACTGAACACGACAGTTGGCTTACCATTTTCATCTTGATCTATTATGTTTAAAACTACGAAGCTCCAAACCCTAGATGGTCTGAGTATTGAAGTAGTAGCTTTTAAATCAGGTTGGACCCTACTCGAGGTTGGACCCTACCTGAGGTTGGAGCTGATGCAAGATCCAGACCCAGATCCAGATATATCCAGATATATCTGGATATATCTTGATCTTGGGCTGATGCATGCACGATTCAGCTCCACGTACGGGACACTCTTACTAGTTGTTATAATTACATGCAAGGCTAGACTTGTGTACTCTACATTAATATCATCATCACCAACACCATCACCACCACCATCATCATCACCATCATAACCATCATAACCATCATCATCATCATCATCATCATCATCATCATCATCATCATTATCATTATCATTATCTTCATTACCATCATTACTATATCCTCCCCAAACTCCTCTTCAATCTAGTCTTTACACTGACTTGTGGCACCAACACACTAGTGTTGGTGCTCCTCCACCTCCTCCTCCTCCACCCCTCCACCCCTCCACCCCTCCATCCCTCCACCCCAACCCCCTTATTCTATCCCCCACTCTTCCGTATCCCTCTGAGTGCCACTTGGGAAATATAAAAGTACAGACATTATTACGTAACTTTCCCATGACAAATTATCAGCAATGATCAATTTTTATTACTTAAGCGACCAGGAAATGATGAGTGAGAGAGAGAGAGAGAGAGAGAGAGAGAGAGAGAGAGAGAGAGAGAGAGAGAGAGAGAGAGAGAGAGAGAGAGTACTAATAGTGTTTGGCCCCCATCTACCTTTCTCTCTCTCTCTCTCTCTCTCTCTCTCTCTCTCTCTCTCTCTCTCTCTCTCTCTCTCTCTCTCTCTCTCTCTCTCTCTCTCTCTCTCTCTCTCTCTCTCTCTCTCTCTCTCTCTCTCTCGCTTTTTTTGATCATATTTTCTGTTTTGATTTACTTAATTCGTTTCTTTTATTGTTGTTTTTTTATATTCTCTTTCTCTTCGTGTGTGTGTCATTAAGGTATATAAATATTTTTTTTCTTTATTTATTTCCTCTTCGTTCGAAAGGAAAAAAAAAAACATGATATACTCTTTCCTGTTTTAATTATGATCTGAAAATAAAATAAACGTTTGCCTTCTAAAGTTAATTAATTAAATTTTATTCTTTTTAATCTTATGAAAAAAATATATAAATATTCTTTTTTTTATTTTTGAAGCTTATATTAGAGTGGATATTCAGTCTTTTTTTTAAGAATATCAACTATTTTTTTTTTTTTAATCTATTCATAAACATAAACTTACTTTGTGTTATGGTCATGTGTATCAAAAACTATTATTATTATTATTATTATTATTATTATTATTATTATTATTATCATTATCATTATTATTATTATTATTATTATTATTATTATTATTATTATTATTATCATTATCATTATTATTATTCTATCCTATAATCTTCTTCCTCTTCTTCCTGTCTTCTTCCTCCTCTCTTCATTCCTTCACCTGTCCTCCTCCTCTTCCTCCTCCCTTATCGTCTCCTCACTCCTCGCCTGCATTGCCTCTTCCACACCATTTTCCTTCCTCTTATTTCTTCCTCTTCCTCTCCTCCTCTCTCTTTCTTTCTTTACTTCCTTTACTCTTCCTCCTGTCATCTCTCCTTGCCTCAATTATGGCCTCATTTCCTCCTCTTCCTTCTCCTCCTCCATCTCTTTTTTCGTTTTCTTCTTCTTCCTCCTCTACCTCCTTCCCCTCTTCTTCTCCATCTTCCTCCTTCCCTCCTTCCCTCCTTCTCACGTCTTGGTTTCTCATTACTTTGCCTGACTACCTCTCCTTTAGCACTTTCTTTTCTTTCAAATTCCCTTTACTTCCTCTCTGCTTTCCCCTCCTCCTCTTCCCCCTTCCCCTAACCTCTCCCCTCCCAAGCTTCTTCCCCTTGCAGTATATACACTCTTTTTTCCCCCTTTAGTTCCTCCCTTTCATATCATCATCCATTCTTCACTTCACTTTCCCCTTCTTCCTCCTCCTCCTCATCCTCCTTTTTTTTGTTTAGTTCCCTTATGTCTTATGTCTGTTGGGAACTTTATTTTATTATTTTTTTTTACAATACACTCTTTCTCTTTCTCTTTCCGTTTTTCTTACTTCTCCTTGCAATTCTTTAACGTATATCTATTCCCCTTCCTCCACATCCTCCTGTCTCTTCTTTTTTTTTCTTCTTCTTCTTTTTCTTCTTCCTCGTCCCTAAACGCTTCCCTTCCGCTCCCTCATATTTTTTCTTTGATTGAGGAAGAAATTCAAGGCTTCGGAAACATGTATTTATGATATTACGGAAACCACATATCAAAGTGTGTCCCGATGTTGAAATTTGTGTGTGAGAGAGAGAGAGAGAGAGAGAGAGAGAGAGAGAGAGAGAGAGAGAGAGAGAGAGAGAGAGAGAGAGAGAGAGAGAGAGAGAGAGAGAGAATATTTGATGTCTTAGGAGGTGAGGACGAGGCACATCAACACTGTCATTAATCTTTAAATTGTATACAACTGTGAATTCCTTTTTAGACCATTGAATACTGTTATAAAGAATTTACTTGCATTTACTTTCTTCCTTCCTACTGACTCCTTCTCCTCCTTCTGGTTTTTGTATAAGAGGCCAAGTTGTATTACTTATGTTGGAGTTACACTTATATTTATGGAATCTCCTTAGGCTAAGTGATGCTCCTTAAACACCTAAGTGGCTGTAATCTGCACTAATTCCCTGTGTTTGCTTTGGGGTTCGTTAAGACGCGCCAAGACTCTAAACACACGTGGATGAATATTTCTCTTAAATGTCTATATAATTGTTTGTTATTTTTTTAATGTCTATAGAATTTTTTGTTATTTTTTTTAATGTTTATAGAGTTTTTGTTATTTTTTTAATGTTTATAGAATTTTTTGTTATTTTTTTAATGTCTATAGAATTGTTTGTTATTTTTTTAATGTCTATAGAATTGTTTGTTATTTTTTTAATGTCTATAGAATTGTTTGTTATTTTTTTAATGTCTATATAATTGTTTGTTATTTTTTTAATGTCTATATAATTTTTTGTTATTTTTTTTAATGTTTATAGAGTTTTTGTTATTTTTTTAATGTCTATAGAATTGTTTGTTATTTTTTTTAATGTCTATATAGTTGTTTGTTATTTTTTTTAATGTTTATAGAATTTTTGTTATTTTTTTAATGTCTATATAATTGTTTGTTATTTTTTTTTAATGTTTATA
>JAPQNM010000040.1:14750673-14763173 GCA_029783475.1 Metacarcinus magister | reverse complement strand
GGAGGGAGGAAGAGGAGGAGGAGGAGGAGGGAGGAAGAGGAGGAGGAGGAAGAAGAAGAAGAGGAGGAGGAGGGAGAGAGGTTAAGGTTTTCCTCATCTCTCTCCCTCCTACTCCCTCTTTTCCTTTGCACATTTGACATTTAATTTTTGGAACCAGGAGAGCGAGACGCCTCTGGGACCCACACAACGCTGGCTGCTGGCCGCCGCCTGGTCCGGGCAGCCATCCAATGAAAACCTGGCAAAGGGGAGAAAGGTTAAAAATGGAACAAATCTCCCCGTTTAAAAAGTCGCGCAAAAGAATGTCCAGAAATATGTGTTTTGTCAGAAGTGAAATGAGATTTATGTTGTTTGGGTTGTCCTGGGGGGGCGGGGCGCGGGTATGAGGGTATAAGGTTAGGTGGGTGGAAGGGTAAGAGAGATGAATAATTAGACAGCCAATTTATGTATGTTATCTGTTAAAAGAAGCAGTTATTGAAAGAAAAAAAAATCTGTTACAGTGGTCAGGGGATGGAAGCCTCACACACAGTCACGTTGTACAGTATTACCAACACAACGCAACACCCTCACTGTGCAAGGCTGGGAGGTCATCCTTACTTGCCTCATGCTCTATAGTGTGCAGTAAGAGTGAGGTGATCAGCAGATTGGTAGAAAAGGAAACTCATGCTCGTTAGAACAGCTTTACCACTATACTTTTGAGCGTGTTAACTGTATACTCCTCTCTCTCTCTCTCTCTCTCTCTCTCTCTCTCTCTCTCTCTCTCTCTCTCTCTCTCTCTCTCTCTCTCTCCGCACTACCAAAGAGAGAATTAACCAGTACTTTCACTCTTTCATTCCTTTTGCTGCCATTTCTGGAACACTCTACATTTTCAAGTTTCTTTTCCAGCTCCCTACAACTTGAACTCCTTTAAAGTGAAGAGAGAGAGTCAAGGGTAACTCTGGAACTAAATTAACCCCACTTGCTGGAACTCTTCTATTATATACTTTTATGGAACAGCGGTTAAGTACATTTTTTTTATATCCCTTAACCAGTCTTATTTATACATGAACTAAAGAAAAAATAGTCACAAGTTATTTTTATTTATATTTACTTTTATATAAACTAGAGCAGTCCACGCTGTCATGTTGGCCTTCCCTTGACTGTCAGTAACACTCTTTCCATTCGCATCACCAGTGTTCCTTCTTTTTTTTATTTCCTTCCCTTTTTCATATTCAGTCTCCCATCCCTCTAAGTGGCAGGCGAGGCTTGGCTGTCCGATCTATCTCGCTACCCTCTGGCTGTCCTTCCACTCCACTTTCCTTCCCTCCCTTTACGTTCTTCCCTCTATTGCTAAGGTTTCCGATGCATTTATTTTCTATATCAAGAGGATCACCATCACTTAATGTTGAAGCTTTTTTTCTTTTCTTTCTTTTTACTCTTTCTTTCATTGCGTTTGTTTCTATATTTCCTTCCATTTATATTTTCTTCTCATCCTTTTTCTTTTCTTCTTCCAGCTCATCCTTCTCTTTGAGTTCTTCCCCTCCTGTAATTTTTCTTTTCTCTCCTCCTCCTCCTCCTCCTCCTCCTCCTCCTCCTCCTCCTCCTCCTCCTCCTCCTCCTCCTCCTCCTCCTCCTCCTCCTCCTCCTCCTCCTCCTCCTACAATATGTACACAACACATTACAAACACACCAAACATTTAAACACTCCCTCCACCAGAAACTAAATTTTCATATCTTCTATATTACTTTCTCAATATTACAAGACGTCGTTTCTTTTCCAGCCAGCTTCAGATCGAGGAGTGAGTGGGTGGTGAGAAGCCTTATGCTGTCATATCCTTTTTCTCACACCAGGAAGTTAGTTAAGAATAGTGATAACAAACAGTATAACAAAGGACATGAAGATCCGTTTCTGTTTGTAATTCTTTGTAACTTCCTTCTCCTCCACCTCCTTCACCTCCTGTCCTCTTTCAGAACACTTACCATCGTTCTGCTAGCCTGAAAATCTTAACTAAGTACCAAAGCCTGAAATTGTTTGCTGGATGACCACTTTTAATGAGGTGTCACTCGGCTTGATGGTCTAATATTTTTTTTTCTTATATATAATCCTGACAGTCAATATGAACGTTTTTACACGAATGACCTTGAGATATTTGGGAACGTTTTTAAGATGAATCACCAGCAAACAGGTTATCAATTAATATGCAAACAGGAAGGAATCAAATTTACACTGTGATTTTTAAAAGGACGAGTTGTTTTGAAAGTTGTGAGAAATTGGCTTATAAGTTGATTCTTCATGTTTTGAAAGATAAATTTGATGACATCGATCACTAGGAGTCTCATGTTTCCAATGATTTTGAAGACTGTCATGCACGTCACAAGGCAGAACTATTATACCTACGACAGCAGAACTATTTATATTTTTTCTCTCTCTCTCTCTCTCTCTCTCTCTCTCTCATCTCTCTCTCTCTCTCTCTCTCTCTCTCTCTCTCTCTCTCTCTCTCTCTCTCTCTCTCTCTCTCTCTCTCTCTCTCTCTCTCTCTCTCTCTCTCTCTCTCTCTCTCAAATCGTATGGTCACTGAGAAAGGAATGAACTCAGAACAATCAATTCAACTAAATATTTATTACATAGATGAATATTAATTGTTCGTTTCATAATTGTCACGTCCATAATTCCATTGTATATAATCCAAGTTTTTTTTATTTTTATTTATTGATGATACTTAGTTGATGTAGAAACTCGTTTTTTTTTGCTGACGGAGTTGTGGAAAAAAAGGGAGGGAGGGAGGGAAGGAAGGAAGGAAGGAAAGAGAAAATAGTGCTTCAAGCTGTCCTGTCACTCTTCTCTACTAGTAATAACAAGTAATAATAACATACATTAGCAGAACAGAGGAGTATGTTTAAGCAAGCAACCACGGTGTGTATACGTTACCAGACTTTCCTTTTTACCTTTCGTCTGTATGTTCCAGCATTTACCTGTATCAGAGCAGGTGAACGTGGCAGGCATCTAGAGTAGCTACCTAACGCACCCACACACACACATACACACACATACTACCACCACCACCATCACCAACACCAACCCCACCAACGCCACCGCCAGGCCCACACCTCCCTCCACACAGCTTTAAGAATGCAGTTAGCTGGCTGGGCGTCGTGTCCGGGTATAATTCTGGCGTGACAGGGATCGATGCCGCTGTTGCCGGGTCATGTGCCAGTGTGACCAGGTGTGTTCAGACCCTGCCACCTGCCACGCCCTTCTCATACCCACAGCCTCACCTTCTCGACCTGACCTAATATACATAGTTACTAATACCACTACCACCATCACTACTACTACTGCTACTATTACTACTATTGCTACTACTACTACTACTACTACTACTACTACTACTACTACTACTACTACTACTACTACTACTACTACTACTACTACTACTACTACTACTACTACTACTACTACTACTACTACTACCATCACAAACATTACCTCCATTTTCTTTCTTTCTTATTTTCTTTTTCTTCAGGGTGGTATAATCTCTTCCCTAAACCAACAGTGATCCTCATTTACTTAATTAAATAGAAACGTAAACAGTAAATGGAGAGTAAAAAATAATAACGTTTAAATGCAAGGAAAGGAGAGAAGAGGAGAGGAGAGTCAAGGATGCAGTACTAACGCCACTGTAAAGTTGTTATTAGTGTGTGTATATCATTATAACTTTTCTTCGTTAATACTTCCACGAGTTATTATTATTTTTTATGATTATTATTATTATTTTATTATTTTATACTTTTTTCAAACTTTTATTTATTTATTTTTTTAACTCCAAGGACAAAACACAAACAGCCAACAAACAAGACGGATTCAGGATTGTTGTTGTGATTGATGAAAGTCATAAAAAGTCTCGTTGTGCTTTGTGATTATGTTTATTTTTTTCGGGGGGTTTAATCTTTTTTCTGTGTTTTCGTTTTTGTCGTACAGCAGAAAGATAAATAAAGTTGACGTGGTAACTGTTTAATCTGAAGACAAAGAAGAACAAAAATGTACATAAATTACAAAGTGTGACCCCAGTGAGCAGTGTGACCTCGTATATGTGTGTGTGTGTGTGTGTGTGTGTGTGTGTGTGTGTGTGTGTGTGTGTGGGAGGGGGGGGGTGTCACTGCTAATTATATGTCCTTGCCACTTACCTTACCCACTCACCTGTCCCTTACCTACTTACCTATCCTTCCTACCCACTTCTTACCTCCCCTTCTACCTACTTGCACCTCCCCTCACAGCTACCCTTCGCACACCCACCCACCATCTTCCACCTTCCACCAGTTTATTGACACCTCTCCCAGACACAACCCTAAATCCCTGAAATTCCTCTCTACCACCAACCCATCCCACCCACAATCCCCTCCCTCCCATTGGCCCATCCCATCCCTATCCCTCTTACCAGCTTATCCAATCACTTCTGTCCATCAACCTCTCTCTCCCAGTAACATCTTCCGTCCACCATTCTTTCTTTCCCTTGAATCTATCCTATCTTCCTGTACCTCCTTTCTATACCTGTCTCAGTTCTGGTCTTCCCATCCACCACCACCATTAAAAATATATCCCTATTTTGTACCAGCAGAGTGTTTTATATTTTTTTATTATAATCAACATTTTTATTTATTTATCTATCTATTCATACCCTTACCTTACCTTATCTTACTTTACCTTACCTTACCTTGCCTTACCTTTCCTTACCTTACCTTACCTTACCTTACCTTACCTTACCTTACCTTACCGTACCTTACCTTACCTTACCTTACCTTACCTTACCTTACCTTACCTTACCTTACCTTACCTTACCTTACCTTACCCTACCTTACCTTACCCTACCTTACCTTACCTTACCTTACCTTGACTTACCTTACCTTACCTTACCTTACCTTACCTTACTTTACCTTACCTTACCTTACCTTTCCTTCCACAATCATCTATATCATCAACGAAATCACACAACCATTACAGCTAATCCACACACCACCACCACCATCACCACCACCACCACCACCACCACCACCACCACCACCACCACCACCACCACCACCACCACCACCCTCCGAGCCTCATCCCAACACCACTACACCCCCATTTTTCTCTGCATCATTACCACAAATTACCCTCTTCCTTCAGGCCTCCTCTGCACGCCGCGGGGAATGGCAACACAGACATACAGGGGCGTGACAGGGTGAGTACAGGGTGTACAGGGTTGGTTTAGGGTGGGTACAGGGTGGGTACAGGGTGACAGGGACCTCCACGCTAGGCTCTGCAGGGCATTGGAAGGGCTTAGATGGTATTTCAAGGTCGATGAGGCGTGTCCTCCCCTCAAGGGTATAACAGCGTCGGTGTGAGTCCATAAAACACACTGTAGCCTTGATGTTATTTGTCCGCCAAGCTTCTCTTTTTTAAACTTTAGACGTCCTTCGCAGCCTCATTCCCCTCGCCCTTCCCTTCTCTCTCTCAAAAAGGGGAGATAAAGAAGAACTGCCGAGGGACACGCGGGTAGAAGAGGGAGGAAAGGGTAGAGGGGAATGAGGGGGTTTAGTAAGTAAAGAGAGGGGAAAGGAAGAAAAGTATTTGTGTTGATGAAAAGAATGGTGGTGTTTGAGGAGGTGGTGAGGAAAGGATGGTGGTGGAGGAAAGGTGGTGATGGGGGAAGGAGGGTGATGGGGGAAGGGGGGGGTGGAGGAAGGGTGGTGGAGGAGGAAGGAGGGTGATGGGGGAAGGGTGGTGGAGGGGGAGGAGTTGCTGGTGGGGGAAAAGGGGGACTTAACACTGCATCCATTAGAATAAATAAATGTATAAATAAATAAATAAATAAATGAATAAATAAATGGTCAACAGACTTTCTCACTTATTGAAATGACACTGATAAACTAAAACAATTCAGTTACTAAATAATTTGAATGAGTTACAAAAGACAGTTCAAATAGTTACATATTTTGAGTTCCATAGACGTGGAAAAACAGGAAGGTGGTCTGATCAGGAGCATTTATATGGAAGGGATGAAACAGTGTATATATCAATTACCTCTTCTGTTAGTAAGAATTATTATGGATGAAATTAATATAAAGTTCTGTAAGTCATATTTAGAAGTCCTATCAAAAGGTAATCAATTTCTTTTTCCTTTCTTTTTGTGATCGAAACATTTCATAAAGATTTGACATGGAATGAATTCACGCATATATATATTTTTTTTAACCCACTTTCCAACTTGAATTCGCATCATGTCTTTCAATTGTTTTCGTTTTGCAGTTTGTTATATACATTTATAATGCGGAGCCACTTTGCTGTCCATCGCTAGAATAACAAATAAAACATTTCACGTTACACACAAACTATAAAGAGAAGCATCATGAAGGTCAGTCAGTTCAGAGCGGCTGGTGTCACACAGTCTGCCTCACACCGCCTACCTAACAGTGACAGTTGTGCCAAGGTAAAAGAAATACACGACAGCAACAAGTAAAGGTCGACATGGATATACTGAGATTGTGAAGTGTTACCAGGCAGTGTGTGGGCACGGAAGCATGTTTCTTCACCACGATGAGAGAGACTCCATTATAAAAGTTAGCTCTCTGAATGGCAAGGATTTACAAGGCATACAAAAAATAATCAAGGGGAATTTAAGTAACAAACACAACACACTACTGTAGTATACTTAAGACAGACAAACACAAAGGCAGGAATAATACATCAATGAATCAAAATATAAGACTCTCAGCCAGTAGTGTCTCCGCTCGTGAGTGAAACAACGTCAAAGCAACGATAGGACAGAATACAACGATAAGGACACGACTAGTGGCGCCAAACGGAGAGAAAAGTTACTACAGGATAAGATGAAAAGATCGAGGATGTTGGGAGTCTTACCAAGATTCTGTGCAATGAATATATGATGATATAAGTACTTAGCAATGAGTTGAAGTTACGAAGGATAGCAAAGTTGAAAGTTGGGCCACTAGATGGATCAGTGAAGGAAGGTGACAGTCAGTCCTGGCGGGGAGCTGGGGAACCTCACATTACTGACGGTTCTGCAGAGGGAGACTAAAGTTAGTTTTACGTTGGAATAGTTAAGTTGTACAGGACGAAAGACGGAATTCCAGATACAGGGACTTAGACATCAGGCAGCAAATGTATACAGAGGAAGTACCAGTGGGATGTGTGTAGTCCTTGTCCCCTTCCCCCCCCCCCCCCTTGTGTAGGACTCCAGGCTGGGATGCGGTTATTTACACATATATCATCATGTAATTATGAAATACAGATGACATTGTATGCTTGTATATGTTACAGTACGCGGTGTTCATTGTGTTGTCAGGATTAAAAAAAGAAAATAAAGCCAAAATATCTTCGAATGCAATAAAGAATTCGCTGTATTTTCATTACTATTTCAACGGCTTGTGTTGTCGCATTCCCGTAAATATTAAGGGATTTTTCGATGTTATTGTTTGTATTTGTTGGTGAAGATTATAATATATCCTTGGTTACAGTGCAGTGGTTATATATGTGTTGTAATATCAAAGAGGCCGTGTGTGTGTGTGTGTGTGTGTGTGTGTGTGTGTGTGTGCGTGTGTGCGTGTGTGCGTGCGTGCGTGTGTGTGGTTTTAATCGCTAAACTGAAGGGAATATGATCAATGAAGAGTCAGGAAAGAGCAACCTAAATGATATCTATCTTCCCTTTAACCTGCCCTGCCCTGCCCTGCCCTGCCCTGCCCTGCCCTGCCCTGCCCTGCCCTCACCTTGCATCACTTTTTTGATGCTATTTGAAAACCAGCCAAGGGCAATAAATAACGTAATAAAAAAAGACCTACTTGTATTACCATTTCCCTATTCTATCCTTGTACCCATTACCCCTACACCCTCTACCTCACCCTGTACTCACCTTGCATTCACTCATCCCTCTCACCCTCCCTTCACCCTCCCTTCACCCTCCCTTCACCCTCCCTTCACCCTCCCTTCACCCTCCCCAACGTCATCACCTTCTATAGCCTCATCCTTGCTGCATCCTTACCTCCCATTTATTCCATTCTCTCTCTCTCTCTCTCTCTCTCTCTCTCTCTCTCTCTCTCTCTCTCTCTCTCTCTCTCTCTCTCTCTCTCTCTCTCTCTCTCTCTCTCTCTCTCTCTCTCTCTCTCTCTCTCTCTCTCTCTCTCTCCCTTACATTATCTCTCTTCCTCTTACCCTATCTTACTTGCCCTTTTCTTGCCCTCAATACTTCACCTTGACCTACTTTCTTACCTTCCTTTTCTTCACCCTATACACACCCTAACTTCAGCTACCTCCCATTCCTACCTCCCATTTCCACCTCCCATTCCTACCTCTCATTCCCACCTCCCTCACTTCATCTACACCTCCACCTTCCCTCATTCCATCCTCACCTCTCTCCTTTCTTCCTTATTTCTTCACCTCATTGTTTTCCGCTCGTCATTGCTACCTCATCACCCGTCAGGCTACCTTTAAGTCCTCGTGTATCTATTGTTATCGCCCCTTCTGTGTATTGCAGTACGTGGTGTGGCAGTACAATCTATAGTACAAAGGAGAGTATTTCTACGGATCATCTTAGTGGAGATAGATTGATGTGTTGTGTTATTGTGTTGTGTATTGTGGGGTGTTGTGTGTTAGGTTAATTATATGGTAATGAGTAGGTGGTGGGTAAGTCTGTATGTGTGTGTGGGTGTGTCTGTGTCTGTTTGTATATACTTTAGATCGTTAACTAAACCATATTCATTTATTTTCCCTTAACTATTTTATCTTTGGATTTTATTTTTCTATCTACATCCGTTTGGTTTTTTTTTTTTGTCCACTCATTTTTTTTATCATAACTTCTTCTCTCCCCTTTATCTCAGTCTTTTTATAGCCTCCTACGTCATAGTTTTATATTCTCTTTCTTCCTTCCTTCCTTCAGTATTAGCAGCGTCAGTATTTTCAGCGTCGTTCCTCCTACGGCTTGGCAACCTTTCAGTAACGGGGGTTTTTTTTTAGTGTTATTTCAGGGAAGACGAATACACCACACTTGCATATTCCAGTCTTACTTCTGTTATTGACGTTCTTTGTTCTCTCACCATTTCTTCCTTTACGTGTGTCAATGTTGTTCTTTATGTTCATCAGGAAGTAGTTGTATTGTGTGTTATAAGCTTTCAGGTGATGTGTTGTATGTTATCGATTCCAGAGTCACTTTTTTTTTCTCTCTCTCTCTCTTGATTACTTAGCTCCTGGTTGTGTGTTCCTATTTGGCGTCTCTCTCTCTCTCTCTTTTCTCTCTCTCTCTCTCTCTCTCTCTCTCTCTCTCTCTCTCTCTCTCTCTCTCTCTCTCTCTCTCTCTCTCTCTCTCTCTCTCTCTCTCTCTCTCTCTCTCTCTCTCTCTCTCCACCCTCCCGCCAATCCTCAAAAACAGTCATTTCCTGTCATAAAACTCAAACTTTTCAATTCCAGTTCCACTTCTATTCGCTGAGGTATTATTGCTGCTCCAGACAACAACTAACATTTACATTGAGTTGGATAATTTCAGCCGAGTGTCATATAGTTTCCATAAATGTGCATCATAACATTGAGTGAGACCAGACAACCCTGGAACACTCACTCCTCTCAATATTTCCATCCATGAGGAGACTTAGTTCCTCATAACAGTTCTCTTAAATGAGTCCTATCTATTTCAATAACTTGCCTTTGCGCCCCTTCAAACCTCTCCAGCTTGTGATCAAAGACTTCTTTCAAGGCAAGGCAAACACAATCACACCAGCCTTCTTCCCTTGCCTCAATAACATCCAAATATCCACTACGTACATGTGTGTGTGTGTGAGTGTGTGTGTGTGAGAGAGAGAGAGAGAGAGAGAGAGAGAGAGAGAGAGAGAGAGAGAGAGAGAGAGAGAGAGAGAGAGAGAGAGAGTAATAACATAACATTAGGTTTGTATTGCATTGTAACACTAATAATAAAACATCAATATAAGACGCACTATATTGCCTCGCTCAGCAGCACTTCGTTACCTATCATGTACCATCAAGACTTCTTCAGGCCGAGACTCCTCTATTGGTACATATTGAAAGAATCACTACACCTCTCTCACTCTTTTTTTTTCTCTCTCTCTCTCTCTCTCTCTCTCTCTCTCTCTCTCTCTCTCTCTCTCTCTCTCTCTCTCTCTCTCTCTCTCTCTCTCTCTCTCTCTCTCTCTCTCTCTCTCTTCTCTCTCTCTCTCTCTCTCTCTCTCTCTCTCTCTCTCTCTCTCTCTCTCCTCTCTCTCTCTCTCTCTCTCTCTCTCTCTCTCTCTCTCTCTCTCTCTCTCTCTCTCTCTCTCTCTCTCTCTCTCTCTCCTCTCTCTCTCTCTCTCTCTCTCTCTCTCTCTCTCTCTCTCTCTCTCTCTCTCTCTCTCTCTCTCTCTCTCTCTCTCTCTCTCTCTCTCTCTCTCTCTCTCTCTCTCTCTCTCTCCTCTCTCTCTCTCTCTCTCTCTCTCTCTCTCTCTCTCTCTCTCTCTCTCTCTCTCTCTCTCTCTCTCTCTCTCTCTCTCTCTCTCTCTCTCTCTCTCTCTCTCTCTCTCTCTCTCTCTCTCTCTCTCTCTCTCTCTCTCTCTCTCACACACACACACACACACTTCAGGTAGAGGATACAATTAATTATTACCTGGAACACCTGTCGGGTAGAGAGGCAGTCGGCACTAACTTCGTTTCACCGCACTCAAGACTCGCTGCGGCAGACAATTCCTAACAGTGAAACAATATGGTCTGCCTACAGGTTTAATAAGAAAAAGGCTTCTTCTCCCTGTATAAATATATCCTCTGAAAGACTCATAATTTTTCTTTCACATAGAACATCACCGCTTAGCAGATACTTATTGATATATTTACACAAGCAGAAATATAGACACAGTTTAATGGTAAGCTGGATCTCCACCCCTTGCTTCTATTTCTCCTACTGTCCTCTTTACAGGGTCTGGCGATAAGCAGAATATTTTTTTTATGTAGTTTTGTTGTCCCTTGTATATAAAAAAAATATATAAAAAATAAAAAAAAAATAAATAAATAAATAAAAAAAGGGTATGTTATGGAAGTTTAATATACATCATTTTAACATCCTTTAAATATAAATGCTGGATATATCTTGCCTAGAAAATAAAATACATAAGTTATGGAGGATCAATATGAGTCTCTTTAACATTCTCTAACTATAAGTGATTGCTTATGTTAGCCTTGGAAAGTAGAAACGAAAGGAAGTGCAAAGATCCTGTCTGTCTCACCGTCTAAGTGTGTGTGTGTGAGACAGTGAAGGTTAGAAGTGTGGAAGGCTATTGTGTCAGGGTGTTAGGAGTGTTAGGAAAGAAACAACCTTACCTTTCCCGCTTCAGTTCAGTCAAGAAGAGTAGAGGGATACCGTGATGGGTGGCGGCGGGGTCCTTGTCACGTGCTGCTGACTGCTAACATTATTACCTCCTACGGGAAGGGAACAGAGCCAAAGGGAAAGTTAGATGGGAAGATTTTTTTTCCATTCTCACAAAAAGGTAGCGTCTTTGTTTTTCACTTTCCTTTTTTTTTTTGTGTTTGTGTGTGTGTGTGTGGCTTGGGGTGGAGAAGCAGGTGTTTTTAGCTACAAAAGAGAGTGAAGAGGAAGCTAGGAGTGAAGGTGGAAATGAATCAGGTAAGAGAAGGTAAGGAAAGTGACTCATTGCGTTAGGGTGTGGGGAGGTAAGGTAAGGTAAGGTAAAGTTAGGGTGTGGGGAGGTAAGGTAAGGTAAGGTAAGGGTGTGGGGAGGTAAGGTAAGGTAAGGTTGGGGTGTGGGGAGATAAGGTAAGGTAAGGTAAGGTAAGGTTAGGGTGTTGGAAGGTAAGGTAAGGTAAGGTAAGGCAGATCGTAAGAAGGAGTAGCATGGTAGTGCAGGTGTCGTTAAGGTAAGGTAAAAGCCAGGGTCATGTTACAAGGGAGGGCGGGACAGGTGAGTGATGCAGGGGTGGGCGTGGCGAACACACAATGGAAACAGAAAAAAAGAAACGGAACAGGGAGTGGCCGGAGGGAAACAGTCTGCACGTCAGGGAAAAAGAAGAAAGGCGAGGAGAGGCTGTAGACGTTTATTTTCTATTTTTTCCCCCTCCTCTTCCACCTTTGTCGACAAAAGTGAACCAAATTGCTCGTACACAACAAAAGAACACCTGCTTTTGACTTCCCTTTACAAGTATTGCTGCAACACACTGAAGTGATTGTTTGTTAGACTAGAAACGAGGTGATTGTGGTGGCGGGACTCAAGTGAAGCAATAGTCTCCTTCCTCTAATGCAAGAATCACATGTAAAGAGTGTGAGAGAAAGCATTACATTTTTCCTCTTCCATTATCAGCCTAAACGAGAATGCCAGACAAAAAGACAGACAGAGAGACAGCCATACAGATAGACATACAGACATACACAGACAGACAGATAGCCTCATAAATCTGGGAGTGAAGGGTGTTTTAGGAATCGATGGACCGTTTCAAGGACAAGAAAGTTAGTAGTTACCTTGATTCCCAAAACGTTGGTTCC
>JAPQNM010000040.1:14743173-14745673 GCA_029783475.1 Metacarcinus magister | reverse complement strand
ATGAGGAAGTAACTCTTGCTTTCCTGCCGCTGGTAGTGTGCATTCTGCTGCCGAAGTGGGAGTTGCTGGCGGTAAATGTTGCAAGGTTTTATAAAAGAAATTGTGTGTGTGGATGATAAACATAAAGTAATCGGCTTGCAACGCCTACAAACACTACTACATGCACGTTTTATAACTTTAGAATGTACCGTGAATTAACTTTTATCACTAAAGTTAATATACAGATGAACAGAAAAGAGAAGCTGGTCACCACGTAAATATGTGCAGGACGAGGAGAGGCAGGCAGTTATTAAGACAAAAACAACAGTAACCATGACGGTGAGACTGTGAGGAACAGAAGACGATGTGTTGAATAGAAGGACAGACCTGTTTGTAGGCTGACGTGGGCTGAGGTGGGCTGACGTGGGCTTTGTACGGATCAAGCATCATGGGATTGAGGGAAAAAAAAGACAGATTAGATACAAAAAAATAAAATACAGAACATATAACACACACTAATTATATTCACAACCTTGAAGCAGACACACAAACTCTTCTTCAGGCTTGAGGTTAATAATATTCTCATCGCTGAAACGTGGCGATGAAAACACCAAAATGTGATCGGCATATAGTGAACTTTTTTCCCATTTTTCGTTAATGCACCAAACCCTAGGCGGCTGACCAGCGTGAATGGTGCGTCCTTGGTGCCTGTCAAGTCAATACGTCAAACTAAATATATCATCATAGATCAAAGTAGTAAAGGATTTATATATCATATTTCACACGTCTACACGTCACGCTGCTGCTTTGACTGACTTCCACGAATGATCAGTTTTACGTTCCTGCTTGTGGAAAACAGAACATTGCTGTGAAACATAGTAAAGGATGCAACACTACGGCACAATGTTAGCGATGAAGTTAATGAGAATGTTATATATATTTATTTTCCATCGTGTTTAGAAGCCTTATGTGAGTAGCAATGGTCTGGCCGCATCCTTACTATCATCATAAAAAAAGAGTAATTTAATCAGGAATGTTTCTTTACACATATCTTCCACAACATTTTTCTCCTGCCAAAATTGCGTCTTATTTCTCTTAAAAGGATTGAGATATATTTTCCTTGCAACATCTTATTAGCTCACTTCCTTGTCACACGAAACCTCCTTTTCCTGTCTTCACTTTTCTCATATATTATATTTCCAACCGACTATCTTGTCTTCAGTGTAAGTAGGAGTTGTGTGTGTGTGTGTGTGTGTGTGTGTGTGTGTGTGTGTGTGTGTGTGTGTGTGTGTGTGTGTGTACACACACACACACACACACACACACACACACACACACACGTTTCATTCAAATCTATCATATCGAAACTTTAAGTATTATATGACCATCGTCATTATCATTAGCTGCAGTAATTGCTGGTCCATCTCTAAACAAAGACTTCTCCCAGACGTGTCATTGAGTCACAGCACTGCCAACGCTGAAAATTCCTACAAAGGTCTGACTGCACTTCAATCTCAAATATCCACTTCTGTAAAGTTTATATCTTTCCATTCAATATTCTTAAAAGATCCAGTCTGTAAAGGCAAGACAGTCTAACGATCATTCGCATTGTTCACTTGCTGCCACAAACATTATTCCTGCTTCGCTTTACTGTCTCACATTCTCGAGTTGCATCAACCTTCCTGAACCATGCAGAGCCTGGATGCAAGACTCTCCTGTCACGGGATAGAGATCTTACACTAAACATGTCTCGTCCTACAAGGTTCCTCCAACCGCCAAGGTTGGAGCCACGGCAAGGACGGAGCTTTTCGCAGTGTGTTACGAATCACGAGGTGAAGGTCTCTGATACTGGTGATGGTGATGGTGATGGTGATGATGAGGATGATGGTGAAGGGCTGTGTGTATCATCAACACGACACACTCGGATTCACTTCCACGAAACATTTGTTGACGTGATTCAAATAATTGCCATGGAGGCTCCACACTCTCCTCAACTTACCTACAAAGGACTACAAAGGCAGCATATTATGTATTGCTACATTTGCTGAGCTGTTATTACCTCGTTGTATTAAGACTTATGGTCAGTGTATCACCGGTCCTCCAACACTGTCGAGGTAATGAAATGTGGCTGCGTGAACGCGTAGACTTAATAGACTGAGCCTCACATCCTCCACCATCACCTCGTGACGCCTTACCACTCCTGTCCTTCCCACACTAACACTTTCAATCCATCTGAGTGCGCTTTTCTTGTCACATGTTCTGCACATATGCATTTTTTTAGCCTTCTGGTTTTTTTTTCTGTGCTTTCTCTTTCAGGTTGATTTTTTTTTTTCTCTCTGAATTATTTACAGAACTGTATCTCCATTTTTCTGTTCAATGTTGGGAGAAACTAAGAGTCGTCCAAGGTGTGAGTGAAAAGTTTTCTTTTATAGATGTAAAAGACAGCATTGAACAGAGGAAGAAAAAGTGAACAAGAAAAATGTTGAATGCTATTTTTGAATCACTCCTTGAAGTCACGACG
>JAPQNM010000040.1:14710673-14728173 GCA_029783475.1 Metacarcinus magister | reverse complement strand
GTGGGGGGTAGGGGAGGATAAGGGCAGGTATATCTCAAGCTTGTTGGCTATTTCAGTCCTGTACACAAGCCACCAGAGGGCGTCATTATTCTGGTTGAATATAACAGTTCCGTTTTCTTTGAGACGAGACAACCTTCCCCTTGTCTATTTCAAACTATTAATAGCTATTTTATTTCCTTTCATGACGTCTATAGTAACTTCAAGGATTTATCTTTCATATGTTATTGTTGCGCTTATTTATCTAGGCTTATATTGTTCAAGAGAGGACAGACAATAAAAAAGTAAGGATAGTTTGTCAATTATAAAAAAGCAATTGACATGGAGATTCAAACAGAAAACATTAATTTATTTCTTACGAAGTCATGATAATTGGGTTTTGAAAGAGTAATCAAGTCACAGGAATGGTGTTGGAAGAGTAATTAAGTTATAGGAAGGTAGAATAACACGGAGAGGCTGACTGTTACGATACTTACCAGTCAATAGGATGAAAGAACGAACACACTTGGTTGATTCTATACTTTCTGAACATGGGAATAAAGAGGCATAAGGTTGGGTAGCAAGTTTTGTGCGGCGGAGTAACAGAAGGGAGAGAAAGACAGACATACAGCAGCATTATCAGAGAAACACTAAGCATGAAAACATTGGTGGAAGTTACATTAACCTGAATATTACAGTTTTAAGTAGAATGTGAGACGAATAACAGTCAAGGAATTAATACATACATGGAATTAGTATAGTTCCATCACCATCAGAGTCAAACATAACAATAAGTAAGATATATGACAGACAGACTCCATGATTGGTCTGTGTAGGGTTATTAGTAATTGTGTGGGAGACCTTGGAGATGCCGCAGAAACCTACCTAACGTCTGAGAAACTTGATTAATTAGGGATAAAAGATGTTCTCATTAGGATTTTTAATGAAGAAAAGGATGGGACCGTTCCAGTGTGAAGGCCATTTGGTCAAGGTCATTTAAAGGTGAGGTTACATAATGATAATGGATTCACTAACTTCTGGGCATCTCAAGACATCGCAGTTTTCTTTGTAAAAATCCAAAAATAAATATTAAAGTAAGGAATTAATGTTTTTTTTAGTATTCTTATTGGACTTTTCGTTGTGAGCCAATACAATACAATACAATACAATACAATATAATACAATACAATACAGCTTGAGTCTATACATGTGTTGATATTACAGAATTAAGTGTACGTTCATGACTTATAATATTGCAACTTCCTCACCTTGTCGAGTAGCAGTTCTCCCTCAAAGCTCTTGTCTGCCCTGGTCTCCCTAAACGTCTGTCTGGTCGTAGTCTGTGCCTGTGTCTCTCTGTGTCTTCGTCTCAATTATAAAATCAACATATAGCTTCGTCATTGTAAACTGGATGCTGTACTGCAATCTTATCTTTGTTTTAAAATTATACTAAATTCGTTCATATATTACCTTGTTGTATCTTAAAAATGTACTAATCTCTCTTCTTTAATATTCTGATCTTATACATTGACTATAAAAAAAAGGTTGTGTGTACCCTAGTTTATAAGATAACTTGATCCTTATGGAGAGTTATATAACCCTGGAACGGGATGGAATTATGATAACAGGAACTAATCACAAAGTAATCATGAGGCGGAGGGAAGCCACTGAATCAAGGGGATAGAGGGTCGGCCGCTAATATCAGGATCGATGAGGCGTTATAACTCCATATTATTACACGGTTCATTGTTCTTCGGGGGATTCACGTGAACATGTACTCCAGTCAGTTTCCAGTCAGTTTCCAGAAAGGTGGTGCAGTGGTCAGCGTTCGGGCGCTGACCACTTTTCATTCTTTGGTATCACCGCCGAGTGGCCAAAGACTACCCAAATTGCTGCCATACTGTCCTCAGACGGGACTTACAACGTTAATATGCATCTGAGGCTGTAGCAGTAATAAGCCTCACTCGTTCTCAACATATTCAAGAGAGAACTTAATCATTCGAGGCGTCACTATAAACAAAAAATCTAAAACCTACACCAAATAACAGGCGAGGCAAGTTCATCTGTGCCTCCATATGCCTACTGGTGCCAACGGTTAATGATATAAAAAAACATTTCCATAAATCTCCCACTAGACTGGAAGGAATAAGGTTGCCAGTAGCACTACCTTTTTATCTTATAATGCTGATGTACATAATTTAGATGAAAACATACAGTGAGAAATATGAAGTAAAAAAAAAACTTGAAACCATAACCATAGAATTTCAAAAGGTAAGAAACATGAAGTTGTATTAAGGTAAAATCAAAAGACAGGAGAGAGTAAACTAACTTGATGGTAGGACGAGCAGCCTTTACCCTCCTCCTATTCTGAAACTCCATCTGAAAGCAGCCATAACACGGGCACTAGCCGCTCCCAAAGGTGTTTCCAGCAATGAAAAGTGTAAGGCGGATGAGAGTGTACATGGTGATAGGATTGCAACAGGAAGAAAATGCACCAAACACACTGTGAACACCATACTCTACATTCCATTCTTATGTTGAATATCATAATTATGTGTATTATTTTTTGTAGTTATTGCCTACTGAAAATAATTGTGAGTTCATTATCAATACAACTGCGTGCAACATAATGGTTTGTTAGACGCCACAGCAACATTAGGGAAGGAGATTGTGCATTAATGGTTCAGTGGTTCGTTCGAGATAATTTGAAAATAACGCGAAGGTTCGAACGTTTTTGAGCGCTTAATGAAACAACTTCAGCGAGGAGAGTCTCACCTTTCTCAAGACTGACATGAACACGAACCAAACATACACTTAGATAGCTTACCTGCCTGCCTGTCTGCCTGTCTGTTTGTTAGATAGACAGATAGCTAGATATATAAACAAAAATATAGACAGATAGACAGATATATAGACAGATAACACTAGGATTCACACAACACACTGTGAGCCTATCATAATACCGTACAAGGGCGAGGGTAAGCTTGATTATCTTCAGCTTAATATCTGCTGGTAATCGGATAAGGGTTCATACAGATCTATTGGATATTCGAGGCTTTCATCACCGACTCCTGTTACATATCAGAGTAGAAATCAGACCAATATTACGTGTGTGTGTGTGTGTGTGTGTGTGTGTGTGTTATCATATCGATGTGTATGTGCACGGTTTCTTTCTATTCCTCCTCACACACACACACACACACACACACACACACACACACACACCGCTATAAAATGTATGTGGAAAGTCCGCCTCAAGCCAGTAATAATAATGTGTGAAATGTTTGCTCCCAATATTTTGAGCAATGGTGTTGAAGATTTATTGTATTATTTCTTTTTTTTTATCTTATCCAGAACGAAGAATAATGTTGGTAAAATGTCCTAAACTTTTATATTTATCCAGCAACTATGATAATAATTCCGTCTCTAACTACCTACTATTACTACTGATGATGATAATAATAATGCATAATAATGATAATAATAATGATAGTGATAATAATAGATGAATGCATAAGCGGTATAATAGACAGGCCTTGGACATTAACTAGAGGCATTTCGTATATAATTTCTCATGAGGAATTTATCGCGTGGTGGCCATAACGGGACAGTCACGCACGGGTGGACAGACGGACGGCGGTGCAGCTCCTTCTATTATTTACACATCTGTCCTGGAATGTGTATGGGCCTCCCGTCACGATGCGTCTTTGTTTCAACGAGGATTGGACCGACTCCTGCTGGGGCTCAAGTTACATCTCAGTGGGAAAGCCGAAGGGGGGAGTAGGAAACGTGTGTGAGTCAGGCTGCAGCGGGGAAACCACGTGACTGAGTGTGTGTAAAGTTTGTTATGAAGTGTGTGTGTGTGTGTGTGTGTGTGTGTGTGTGTGTGTGTGTGTGTGTGTGTGTGTGTGTGTGTGTGTGTGTGTGTGTGTGTGTGTGTGTGTGCGTATGTGTGTTCACCTTGACCGTATTCCATCACAGTGAAACTATTCCTCACACGGCGCCAGAATTAGTAATTAATAGTAGGAATTTAATTTCAACTCCCTCCGAGGCCTAGAAAATATTTTATGTCAGAGTGGAAATAGTGTTAGCTTGGGTTGTTATTATCTGAGATCCCCGGGGGGCGACGTGCCTCCCTTATGATGATTATACATTTCCTAGATTTTTGCTTTTTACTCGCTTATAAATTTTAATGACTTGCCACTTTTTTGAAATATGAGACGACGGAGCCTGGAAACGTCCCTCCCGTTAGCGTGTGAACGTATCTACGGTATAATTTTTCACTTTTTCTCTCTCTCTCTCTCTCTCTCTCTCTCTCTCTCTCTCTCTCTCTCTCTCTCTCTCTCCTCTCTCTCTCTCTCTCTCTCTCTCTCTCTCTCTCTCTCTCTCTCTCTCTCTCTCTCCTCTCTCTCTCTCTCTCTCTCTCTCTCTCTCTCTCTCGTCTCTCTCTCTCTCTCTCTCTCTCTCTCTCTCTCTCTCTCTCTCTCTCTCTCTCTCTCTCTCTCTCTCTCTCTCTCTCTCTCTCTCTCTCTCTCTCTCTCTCTCGCTCGCTCGCTCTCTCTTTTTCCGTTTTCTATTTATATTCACATTTTTATCTCTTTCGTCCATCTTTTTCCAATTTGACTGCGCAATAGTAGTAGTAATAGTAGTAGTAGTAGTGGTGGTGGTGGTGGTAGTAGTGCTGGTGCTGCTCCATTCAAGTATATATAAACCCTCAACAAGTATCATTTCTCTCATTCATACACCTCCAGTCTCTCCACATGAAAGCAAATGATGCCGCGCTGTGAAGGACTTTATACATACCATTGTTGTCACCTTTAACGTAGTGCTGGACGGTGTTAGGTAAGATAAGACCGGAAGATTCACGGCAATTTGAACGTAAATACTTAGAACAGCAAGTAAGATTCTCATGTATTTCATCTTTTTATATTTGCTGTACTTAGTTAGCATTGTGTTCAAATATAGACTTATTACTTGCATTGTTTATAATACTTGTTACTGATTATTATTATTATTATTGTTATTAGTGATGTTATTATCATTATTATTATTATTTATATCATCAGTATCATTAGTTATTTTTATCACTTTATCTCTGAGATCGCTATGAAAAAAAGCCAACCATTAATCATTTGGATATTGATGCAAAACAAAACAAAATTCGATATGAGTTAAATATATAATCTGCATATTTTTTTTTTCCTAAGCCTCTGATGGGTTTCTATTTTCAGGGACGCGTTAAGCTTATAATTAGAGTCACTGTAATGAGACAATAAGGTGTAATCTGAGCCAAGGACGAGCTGGTGGGATGCAACATTGTCCTCGTGGCCTCAATACTCCTATATAAACTAACACAGAATTCAATGGGAAACTAAATCTATTTTAATCATTCATATTCGTGATCATTGAAGTTTATGTGCAGTAAAATATGGCTGACAGATCGCTGCTGACTCTCAACACATTAGTGACTGTGTGTTTTGTAGACTGTGTGTTCTGTAGGCTGTTTAAAGACCTCAGTGCTATTTAACCTACTATTTTGTTATATATGTATGTGTGACTCTGTATCTATATGTATGCAGACACACACACACACACACACACACACACACACACACACACACACACACACACACACACACACACACACACACACACACACTCGCGCTACAAAATGCTCAGAGCGACAGAACCTTATACTAATTAAAGACCAAATTAGATATTACGCCGCAGGGAGAAGGTGTAATAACTATATGAACATAACATTACATGGCAAAAAAAAGAATCTAACATACCTTCCTCTTTAACAGTGCGTCGCATTTAAGGATCCTCCCCCACACCACTAGCATCCCACCCCCATCATCCCCCTCCCCTCCCCTGCATCCCCACTACACGCCACCCACGCCTCAGTCTGTGTGCGGGCCGTGACGTCAGGGGAAGAGAGGGAGGCTGAGCTAGAAAGCGAGGAACAAAAAGTGAAACAGCTAGCCCGCCCACAACTCTTTTATAAAATGGACTGGTGTGGTCTGCTTTCCCTGTCTTCCCTAAGTGGCGAGACAGAAGGAAACTTTGCTTTGATACTTTTTAAAATCTTCAGGAAATATGAGGAAGTTGAAGCCAAGAGTTAGTGGATCCTTGCGTTGCTTTCTGATCCCTTTGTGTTGAGTAGTGGTGGTGGTGGTGTGTGTGTGTGTGTGTGTCCTTGGTGTGCGTGTGTGTGTGTGTGTGTGTGTGTGTAGTATAGTAGTATTAAGCACATCTCGTTTTGTTTTTCTTCATCTATATTAAAGTATTGGTATCTTATACTACGGTTTTTTTTTTTCTCTTCTTCATAACTACTACTTTGCCACACTCTAAACTCTTCTCCTTCATCTTCTTTTCTCATTCTATTTCTTCTTCAATCTGGATGCCATTTATCTCCGTTATAATTGTCTTAAGTTTGAGAGTCTGTCTGTCTTTCTGAATGTCTGCCTGCCTTCCACCTCCACTTCCACCTTTCTTTCTCTCTCTCTCTCTCTCTCTCTCTCTCTCTCTCTCTCTCTCTCTCTCTCTCTCTCTCTCTCTCTCTCTCTCTCTCTCTCTCTCTCTCTCTCTCTCTCTCTCTCTCTCTCTCTCTCTCTCTCTCTCCTCTCTCTCTCTCTCTCTCTCTCTCTCTCTCTCTCTCTCTCTCTCTCTCTCTCTCTCTCTCTCTCTCTCTCTCTCTCTCTCTCTCTCTCTCTCTCTCTCTCTCTCTCTCTCTCTCTCTCTCTCTCTCTCTCTCTCTCTCTCTCTCTCTCTCTCTCCTCTCTCTCTCTCTCTCTCTCTCTCTCTCTCTCTCTCTCTCCTCTCTCTCTCTCTCTCTCTCTCTCTCTCTCTCCTCTCTCTCTCTCTCTCTCTCTCTCTCTCTCTCTCTCTCTCTCTCTCTCTCTCTCTCTCTCTCTCTCTCTCTCTCTCTCTCTCTCCTCTCTCTCTCTCTCTCTCTCTCTCTCTCTCTCTCTCTCTCTCTCTCTCTCTCTCTCTCTCTCTCTCTCTCTCTCTCTCTCTCTCTCTCTCTCTCTCTCTCTCTCTCTCTCTCTCTCTCTCTCTCTCTCTCTCTCTCTCTCTCTCTCTCTCTCTCTCTCTCTCTCTCTCTCTCTCTCTCCTCTCTCTCTCTCTCTCTCTCTCTCTCTCTCTCTCTCTCTCTCTCTCTCTCTCTCTCTCTCTCTCTCTCTCTCTCTCTCTCTCTCTCTCAAAGCAAACCAGAGGAAAAAGGTACTTACATATTCTTCTTCAAGGTTTTCACGAGGGAGGAAGTGAATGGTTTCCCTTAATTCCCCGAGGCTGCAGGAACGAACGAACCCTCACCCGCGTCCCTGCTGCTTAAACTCACCCTGGCATGGAACGTAGAAGTGCTGCTTTCCCTCACACAACTAAAGACCCTTCTGCCGAGGGCTTAGAAGTAGGGTGACCGTGTGTAGGAAGAAAGGAAAGCAGCCCCTTCATCGCCCACCCGTGTACCCTCAATATGCTTTTTGATATATTTATTCTGCGTGGTATTATTAAGTGCAGTGTGTGCCCTTCTTCACCCTCCCGTGGCTTTGGTAATGGAATACTACCCTGCCAGCTGATGCTTCTCCGTGAGGCTGATAGATAACGGACGACAGATGTATTGCGTGCCGTCTTATAAGGACACTGGACCATTAGGAAATCCCACTTAACCCATTCAGTTCTTGCGGCACACCGTATGTGCCAGCAGCGTCTCCCTCTCCTGTGTTTGCGGCACGACGTCTGTGCCAAGATCTTTATATCATTCCCATGCATATACATATGATGTATAGGCCAGTGTAACAACTTTTATCATTATTTACAAATTTATATTGTCTTATGTATCAGAATTACCGTTCTTATGAGTATTTATGTGATATTCAATAGATAATTTTACGGTACGATAACTGCGGTTTAGCAACACCGCCGGCAGCAATATATAACCATCGCTCCGTCGACCGTCAGCGACGGGCTCTTCTAGCTAGCATTAGATATTGGATATTGAAAATATTGGAAATATTGGAAATATCATTGCAGCATCTGATACACCTAATTAAACTGTACAACTGTCATTATGAATATTTGTTATATGACTAATAATTACGCAGTAAAATGAAACTTAATATATATATATATATATATATATATATATATATATATATATATATATATATAAATTACTTTCCTCCTCATTTTCCCGAAAGCTATTAGAGATATTGGAAATATCATTGCAGCATCTGATACACCTAATTAAACTGTAAAACTGATATTATGAATATTTGTTCTATGACTAATAATTACGCAGTAAAATTAAACTTAATATTTATTTAAAAACATGACTTTCCTCCTCATTTTCTCGAAGGCTATTAGAGATATTAGAAATATCATTGCAGCATCTGATACACCTAATTAAACTGTACAACTGATATTATGAATATTTGTTCTATGGCTAATAATTACGCAGTAAAATTAAACTTAATATTTATATAAAAACATGACTTTCCTCCTCATTTTCTCGAAAGCTATTAGAGATATTGGAAATATCATTGCAGCATCTGATACACCTAATTAAACTGTACAACTCTCATTATGAATATTTGTTCTATGACTAATAATTACGCAGTAAAATGAAACTTAATATTTATATAAAAACATGATTTTCCTCCTCATTTTCTCGAAAGCTATTAGAGATATTGAAAATATCATTGCAGCATCTGATAGACCTGATTAAAATCTACTACTGTCATTATGAATATTTTCACTAGTACTAATAAATACTGAATTTTACTTTTTTTTAAATTATTTTCTTCCTCGTTTTCTCGAAAGCTATTAGAGATATTGGAAATATCATTGCAGCATCTGATACACTTAATTCAACTGTACAACTGATATTATGAATATTTGTTCTATGACTAATAATTACGCAGTAAAATAAAAACGTATTTTTATATAAAAACATGATTTTCCTCGTCATTTTCTCGAAAGCTATTAGAGATATTGGAAATATAAATGCAGCATCTGATAGACCTAATTAAACTGTACAACTGATATTATGAATATTTGTTCTATGACTAATAATTACGCAGTAAAATGAAACTATATATTTATATAAAAACATGACATTCCTACTCATTTTCTCGAAAGCTATTAGAGATATTGGAAATATCATTGCAGCATCTGATAGACCTGATTAAAATCTATTACTGTCATTATGAATATTTTCACTAGTACTAATAAATACTGAATTTTACTTTTTTTTAAATTACTTTCTTCCTCGTTTTCTCGAAAGCTATTAGAGATATTGGAAATATCATTGCATCATCTGATACACCTAATTCAAATGTACAACTGATATTATGAATATTTGTTCTATGACTGATAATTACGCAGTAAAATAAAACCGTATTTCTATATAAAAACATGATTTTCCTCGTCATTTTCTCGAAAGCTATTAGAGATATCGGAAATATAATTGCAGCATCTGATAGACCTAATTAAACTGTACAACTGATATTATTAATATTTGTTCTATGACTAATAATTACGCAGTAAAATGAAACTTAATATTTATTTAAAAACATGGCTTTCCTCCTCATTTTCTCGAAAGCTATTAGAGATATTGGAAATATCATTGCAACAGCTGATACACCTAATTAAACTGTACAACTGATATTATGAATATTTTTTCTATGACTAATAATTACTCAGTAAAATGAAACTTAATATTTATTTAAAAACATGAACTTCCTCCTCATTTTCCCGAAAGCTATTAGTGATATTAGAAATATCATTGCAGCATCTGATACACCTAATTAAACTGTACAACTGTCATTATGAATATTTGTTCTATGACTATAAATTACGCAGTAAAATGAAACTTAATATTTATTTAAAAACATGACTTTCTTCCTCATTTTCTCGAAAGCTATTAGAGATATTGGAAATATCATTGCAGCATCTGATACACCTAATTAAACTGTACAACTGTGATTAAGAATATTTGTTCTATGACTAATAATTACGCAGTAAAATGAAACTTAATATTTATATAAAAACATGACTTTCCTACTCATTTTCCCGAAAGCTATTAGAGATATTGGAAATATGATTGCAGCATCTGATACACCTAATTAAACTGTACAACTGTCATTATGAATATTTGTTCTATGACTAATAATTACGCAGTAAAATGAAACTTAATATTTATATAATAACATGAATTTCCTCCTCATTTTCTCGAAAGCTATTAGAGATATTGGAAATATCATTGCAGTATCTGATAGACCTAATTAAAATCTACTACTGTCATTATGAATATTTTCACTAGTACTAATAAATACTGAATTTTACTTTTTTTTAAATTACTTTCTTCCTCGTTTTCTCGAAAGCTATTAGAGATATTGGAAATATCATTGCATCATCTGATACACCTAATTCAACTGTACAACTGATATTATGAATATTTGTTCTATGACTAATAATTACGCAGTAAAATAAAACCGTATTTTTATATAAAAACATGACTTTCCTCGTCATTTTCTTGAAAGCTATTAGAGATATTGGAAATATCATTGCAGCATCTGATAGACCTAATTAAACTGTAAAACTAATATTATGAATATTTGTTATATGACTAATAATTACGCAGTAAAATGAAACTTAATATTTATTTAAAAACATGACTTTCCTCCTCATTTTCTTGAAAGCTATTAGAGATATTGGAAATATCATTGCAGCAGCTGATACACCTAATTAAACTATACAACTGATATTATGAATATTTTTTCTATGACTAATAATTACGCAGTAAAATGAAACTTAATATTTATTTAAAAACATGAATTTCCTCCGCATTTTCCCGAAAGCTATTAGAGATATTGGAAATATCATTGCAGCATCTGATACACCTAATTAAACTGTACAACTGTCATTATGAATATTTGTTCTATGACTAACAATTACGCAGTAAAATTAAACTTAATATTTATTTAAAAACATGACTTTCCTCCTCATTTTCTCGAAAGCTATTAGAGATATTGGAAATATCATTACAGCATCTGATACACCTAATTAAACTGTACAACTGTCATTATGAATATTTGTTCTATGACTAATAATTACTCAGTAAAATGAAACTTAGTATTTTTATATAAACATAACTTTTCTCCTAATTTCCTCGAAAGCTATTAGAGATATTGGAAATATCATTGCAGCATCTGATACACCTATTTAAACTGTACAACTGTCATTATTAATATTTGTTCTATGACTAATAATTACGCAGTAAAATGAAACTTAATATTTATATAAACACATGAATTTCCTCCTCATTTTCTCGAAAGCTATTAGAGATATTGGAAATATCATTGCAGCATCTGATAGACCTAATTAAACTGTAAAACTGAAATTATGAATATTTGTTCTATGACTAATAATTACGCAGTAAAATTAAACTTAATATTTATATATAAACATGACTTTCCTCCTCATTTTCCCGAAAGCTATTAGAGATATTGGAAATATCATTGCAGCATCTGATATACCTAATTAAACTGTAAAACTGATATTATGAATATTTGTTCTATGACAAATAATTACGCAGTAAAATTAAACTTAATATTTATATAAAAACATGACTTTCCTCGTCATTTTTCCGAAAGCTATTAGAGATATTGGAAATATCATTGCAGCATCTGATACACCTAATTAAACTGTACAACTGTAATTATGAATATTTGTTTTATGACTAATAATTACGCAGTAAAATTAAACTTAATATTTATATAAAAACATGACTTTCCTCCTCATTTTCCCGAAAGCTATTAGAGATATTGGAAATATCATTGAGGCATCTGATACACCTAATTATACTGTACAACTGTCAATATGAATATTTGTTCTATGACTAATAATTACGCAGTAAAATGAAACTTAATATTTATATATAAACATGACTTTCCCCCTCATTTTCCCGAAAGCTATTAGAGATATTGGAAATATCATTTCAGCATCTGATAGACCTAAATAAACTGTAAAACTGATATTATGAATATTTGTTCTATGACTAATAATTACGCAGTAAAATTAAACTTAATATTTATTTAAAAACATGACTTTCCTCCTCATTTTCTCAAAAGCTATTAGAGATATTGGAAATATCATTGCAGCATCTGATACACCTAATTAAACTGTAAACTGATATTATGAATATTTGTTCTATGGCTAATAATTACGCAGTAAAATTAAACTTAATATTTATATAAAAACATGACTTTCCTCCTCATTTTCCCGAAAGCTATTAGAGATATTGGAAATATCATTGAGGCATCTGATACACCTAATTATACTGTACAACTGTCAATATGAATATTTGTTCTATGACTAATAATTACGCAGTAAAATGAAACTTAATATTTATATATAAACATGACTTTCCCCCTCATTTTCCCGAAAGCTATTAAAGATATTGGAAATATCATTTCAGCATCTGATAGACCTAAATAAACTGTAAAACTGATATTATGAATATTTGTTCTATGACTAATAATTACGCAGTAAAATTAAACTTAATATTTATTTAAAAACATGACTTTCCTCCTCATTTTCTCAAAAGCTATTAGAGATATTGGAAATATCATTGCAGCATCTGATACACCTAATTAAACTGTACAACTGATATTATGAATATTTGTTCTATGGCTAATAATTACGCAGTAAAATGAAACTTAATATTTATATAAAAACATGACTTTCCTCCTCATTTTCTCGAAAGCTATTAGAGATATTGGAAATATCATTGCAGCATCTGATACACCTAATTAAACTGTACAACTGTCCTTATGAATATTTGTTCTATGACTAATAATTACACAGTAAAATGAAACTTAATTTTTATATAAAATCATGTCTTTCCTCCTCATTTTCTCGAAAGCTATTAGAGATATTGGAAATATCATTGCAGCCTCTGATACACCTAATTAAACTGTACAACTCTCATTATGAATATTTGTTCTATGACTAATAATTACGCAGTAAAATGAAACTTAATACTTATATAAAAACATGATTTTCCTCCTCATTTTCTCGAAAGCTATTAGAGATATTGGAAATATCACTGCAGCATCTGATAGACCTAATTAAACTGTAAAACTGACATTATGAATATTTGTTCTATGACTAATAATTACGCAGTAAAATGAAACTATATATTTATATAAAAACATGACATTCCTCCTCATTTTCTCGAAAGCTATTAGAGATATTGGAAACATCATTGCAGCATCTGATAGACCTAATTAAAATTTACTACTGGCATTATGAATATTTTCACTAGTACTAATAAATACTGAATTTTACTTTTTTTAAAATTACTTTCTTCCTCGTTTTCTCGAAAGCTATTAGAGATATTGGAAATATCATTGCATCATCTGATACACCTAATTCAACTGTACAACTGATATTATGAATATTTTTTCTATGACTAATAATTACGCAGTAAAATAAAACCGTATTATTATATAAAAACATGACTTTCCTCGTCATTTTCTCGAAAGCTATTAGAGATATTGGAAATATAATTGCAGCATCTGATAGACCTAATTAAACTGTGCAACTGATAGTATGAATATTTGTTCTATGACTAATAATTACGCAGTAAAAAGAAACTTAATATTTATTTAAAAACATGACTTTCCTCCTCATTTTCTCGAAAGCTATTAGAGATATTGGAAATATAATTGCAGCATCTGATAGACCTAATTAAACTGTACAACTGATAGTATGAATATTTGTTCTATGACTAATAATTACGCAGTAAAATGAAACTTAATATTTATATATAAACATGAATTTCCTCCTCATTTTCCCGAAAGCTATTAGAGATATTGGAAATATCATTGCAGCATCTGATAAACCTAATTAAACTGTACAACTGTGATTATTAATATTTTTTCTATGACTAATAATTACGCAGTAAAATGAAACTTAATATTTATATAAAAACATGACTTTCCTCCTCATTTTCCCGAAAGCTATTAGAGATATTGGAAATATGATTACAGCATCTGATACACCTAATTAAACTGTACAACTGTCATTATGAATATTTGTTCTTTGACTAATAATTACGCAGTAAAATGAAACTATATATTTATATAAAAACATGACATTCCTCCTCATTTTTTCGAAAGCTATTAGAGATATTGGAAATATCATTGACGCATCTGATACACCTAATTAAAATGTACAACTGTCATTATGAATATTTGTTCTATGACTAATAATTACGCAGTAAAATGAAACTTAATTTTTATATAAAAACATGACTTTCCTCCTCATTTTCTCGAAAGCTATTAGAGGTATTGGAAATATCATTGCAGCATCTGATACACCTAATTAAACTGTACAACTCTCATTATGAATATTTGTTCTAAGACTAATAATTACGCAGTAAAATGAAACTTAATATTTATATAAACACATGAATTTCCTCCTCATTTTCTCGAAAGCTATTAGAGATATTGGAAATATCATTGCAGCATCTGATAGACCTAATTAAACTGTAAAACTGAAATTATGAATATTTGTTCTATGACTAATAATTACGCAGTAAAATTAAACTTAATATTTATATATAAACATGACTTTCCTCCTCATTTTCCCGAAAGCTATTAGAGATATTGGAAATATCATTGCAGCATCTGATATACCTAATTAAACTGTAAAACTGATATTATGAATATTTGTTCTATGACAAATAATTACGCAGTAAAATTAAACTTAATATTTATATAAAAACATGACTTTCCTCGTCATTTTTCCGAAAGCTATTAGAGATATTGGAAATATCATTGCAGCATCTGATACACCTAATTAAACTGTACAACTGTAATTATGAATATTTGTTTTATGACTAATAATTACGCAGTAAAATTAAACTTAATATTTATATAAAAACATGACTTTCCTCCTCATTTTCCCGAAAGCTATTAGAGATATTGGAAATATCATTGAGGCATCTGATACACCTAATTATACTGTACAACTGTCAATATGAATATTTGTTCTTTGACTAATAATTACGCAGTAAAATGAAACTTAATATTTATATATAAACATGACATTTCCCCCTCATTTTCCCGAAAGCTATTAGAGATATTGGAAATATCATTTCAGCATCTGATAGACCTAAATAAACTGTAAAACTGATATTATGAATATTTGTTCTATGACTAATAATTACGCAGTAAAATTAAACTTAATATTTATTTAAAAACATGACTTTCCTCCTCATTTTCTCAAAAGCTATTAGAGATATTGGAAATATCATTGCAGCATCTGATACACCTAATTAAACTGTAAACTGATATTATGAATATTTGTTCTATGGCTAATAATTACGCAGTAAAATTAAACTTAATATTTATATAAAAACATGACTTTCCTCCTCATTTTCCCGAAAGCTATTAGAGATATTGGAAATATCATTGAGGCATCTGATACACCTAATTATACTGTACAACTGTCAATATGAATATTTGTTCTATGACTAATAATTACGCAGTAAAATGAAACTTAATATTTATATATAAACATGACTTTCCCCCTCATTTTCCCGAAAGCTATTAAATATATTGGAAATATCATTTCAGCATCTGATAGACCTAAATAAACTGTAAAACTGATATTATGAATATTTGTTCTATGACTAATAATTACGCAGTAAAATTAAACTTAATATTTATTTAAAAACATGACTTTCCTCCTCATTTTCTCAAAAGCTATTAGAGATATTGGAAATATCATTGCAGCATCTGATACACCTAATTAAACTGTACAACTGATATTATGAATATTTGTTCTATGGCTAATAATTACGCAGTAAAATGAAACTTAATATTTATATAAAAACATGACTTTCCTCCTCATTTTCTCGAAAGCTATTAGAGATATTGGAAATATCATTGCAGCATCTGATACACCTAATTAAACTGTACAACTGTCCTTATGAATATTTGTTCTATGACTAATAATTACACAGTAAAATGAAACTTAATTTTTATATAAAATCATGTCTTTCCTCCTCATTTTCTCGAAAGCTATTAGAGATATTGGAAATATCATTGCAGCCTCTGATACACCTAATTAAACTGTACAACTCTCATTATGAATATTTGTTCTATGACTAATAATTACGCAGTAAAATGAAACTTAATACTTATATAAAAACATGATTTTCCTCCTCATTTTCTCGAAAGCTATTAGAGATATTGGAAATATCACTGCAGCATCTGATAGACCTAATTAAACTGTAAAACTGACATTATGAATATTTGTTTTATGACTAATAATTACGCAGTAAAATGAAACTATATATTTATATAAAAACATGACATTCCTCCTCATTTTCTCGAAAGCTATTAGAGATATTGGAAACATCATTGCAGCATCTGATAGACCTAATTAAAATTTACTACTGGCATTATGAATATTTTCACTAGTACTAATAAATACTGAATTTTACTTTTTTTAAAATTACTTTCTTCCTCGTTTTCTCGAAAGCTATTAGAGATATTGGAAATATCATTGCATCATCTGATACACCTAATTCAACTGTACAACTGATATTATGAATATTTTTTCTATGACTAATAATTACGCAGTAAAATAAAACCGTATTATTATATAAAAACATGACTTTCCTCGTCATTTTCTCGAAAGCTATTAGAGATATTGGAAATATAATTGCAGCATCTGATAGACCTAATTAAACTGTGCAACTGATAGTATGAATATTTGTTCTATGACTAATAATTACGCAGTAAAAAGAAACTTAATATTTATTTAAAAACATGACTTTCCTCCTCATTTTCTCGAAAGCTATTAGAGATATTGGAAATATAATTGCAGCATCTGATAGACCTAATTAAACTGTACAACTGATAGTATGAATATTTGTTCTATGACTAATAATTACGCAGTAAAATGAAACTTAATATTTATATATAAACATGAATTTCCTCCTCATTTTCCCGAAAGCTATTAGAGATATTGGAAATATCATTGCAGCATCTGATAAACCTAATTAAACTGTACAACTGTGATTATTAATATTTTTTCTATGACTAATAATTACGCAGTAAAATGAAACTTAATATTTATATAAAAACATGACTTTCCTCCTCATTTTCCCGAAAGCTATTAGAGATATTGGAAATATGATTACAGCATCTGATACACCTAATTAAACTGTACAACTGTCATTATGAATATTTGTTCTTTGACTAATAATTACGCAGTAAAATGAAACTATATATTTATATAAAAACATGACATTCCTCCTCATTTTCTCGAAAGCTATTAGAGATATTGGAAATATCATTGACGCATCTGATACACCTAATTAAAATGTACAACTGTCATTATGAATATTTGTTCTATGACTAATAATTACGCAGTAAAATGAAACTTAATATTTATATAAAAACATGACTTTCCTCCTCATTTTCTCGAAAGCTATTAGAGA